>LZPO01097477.1:69395-83938 GCA_001675575.1 Neotoma lepida
AAAAAGTCATTCTTTTATCAACAGATATTAATACCTATTAAAAGATCATATCAAAAGCAAGCACACAAGGGGCTTTATTTACTATAATTTTTCCTTTTAGCAACTTGTCCCAAATCCATGTTATTTCAGACTATTTGCTGTTCACTGGGTTAGATTGCATGGACTGTTTTTTCCTTTTATTAAATGGCCTCAGATCATCCTCAGACAATCTAAAGAACTCATTATCAAAATCAATGTAGTTATTATTATTGTACCTCAAGCATTTAACGTATCTGTGCTTTCTAGTTACTCGATAAACATCTATTGAGTGAAAGACAATGAACCAACTTGTTTCAGAGTAATTTGGGGCTCTCTGGGTATCTCAGTATAAACAGATAAGGTGGTTTCATGATTCTGGATCCTTATTTTAAAAAGTTACACTCAGCCAGGGGGTGGTGGTGGCACACAACTTTAATCCTAGCACTCAGGAGGCAGAGGCAGGAGGATCTCTGAGTTTGAGGACAGCCTGGTCTANAGAGTGAATTCTAGGATGGTCAGGGCTATTACCCAGAGAAACCCTGTCTCAAAACAAACAAGCAAAAAAATTTAAAAATTAGAGTAAATAAATAAATTAATTAAAAGGTCACATTCTGTCCCTTTGGAAGACATGCATTTATGAATAATTATACAATACTGTTCACTAAAAATTCACACCATTATTGGCACATACTGAAAGAAATCACAACATCTATCCTTATAGGTACAAAATGCATGCCACCCCTTTAACAAAATGCCACAGCCTTGCTCTTTGAAGGAAGCCATTTTATTATAGCATTTTCTTTCCAATTCTGAAGAAATGGAATCTAAGAATGCCCAGATCAGTTGCTTAACACTGTATATATGTATAATATGTGTGTGTGTATATGGTGTATATATTTATATATATGGTAAATATGCATATGGTACACACACACACATATATATATANANNNCACACACANATATATAGATATACATATATATTGAGACTCCATTTAGTACAACAAACTAAGTTCTCACCTTTGAAAAAAACAGTAAGCTTTTCAGTGTCTATACAATACAGCTATTTCATGACATCTCTTTTTTCTAGGGTCTCAGTGTTGTCGGGCAAGTTAAAGGCGATTATCTGTTATAAAACTTCACTATCAGTCTTCCACTTTTCTGTCATTCTTTGGTCCAGCTTGAAACTTTGGAAGCCAAGAAGCTACTTTCATGGAGTCTGGCAGGTCAAAGCTGTCTATTTCCTTCCATAGCAAGACATGTAGTAGTAGTAGGGACGATTTTTCTCTCTCGTGTTGTTCTTAGACTAGTCTGTCCTTGGGGCCCCTGGGGTTCAGCTCTAAGCCACCCTTCTCCCAGCTCCTCAGCTGGGGACAGATCCTGGCCTCGAGTCCTTCCCTCCACTGTGGTCCTGAACCACAGAGTGCTGCAGGGACCACTGCTGTGATGAGAAGGTTTAAGGAGGATGGTTTGTTTCCACTTGTGAATTGAAGGGATTCAGCACTTCATGGCAGGGAAAGCGTGGTGTCACAAGAGGAGACTGGTCACATTGCATCCACAGTGAGGGATAGGTCACAAAACTTTGAGGCTCTCCTCCAGTGTCCTGTCTCCACCAATCAGACTCTGCCTTCTACAGGCTGCAACCTTCCTGCATACTAGCATCAACTTGGACCAAGTATTCAAAGAATAGTTCACGAGGGACAATTTCCATTCAGATCTCAAGTGCCCAGTGTCGTCTGCCTTCACTGAATTCTCTCAGCATCTCTCTTCCTGATCTACTCTCTCCACCTCTGTCACCCAGACATGGCTTCTCAGACACTGTCACCACATGGAGCTGGCCTCTGATGGTGCTGCTCTTGTCTTCAGTGTTTCTAGTAAACTTTCNCTGTCATAATGCTGCTTTCATCTCACTGGGGANCTTTGGGTCAGAGATATTTTCAGTTGATTTGAGTGCACCAGCCTTCACTCTATTTAACTAATCCAAATCCGATTGTCAGGCCACCATTCTGGGAAATAACCTGCAGTCCCACCATTCTGTCTTCTGGATGCATTTATTTTCAAATCCTGAAGGTTGGTGACCCCAAGTAACTACTTCCTCACCTTGGTGACTTGGTTTTATCGTATTCCTGGCCAGCCTCAAATGAAGCCACAACACTTCACTGCTTTTTCTTAAATCTTTCTCACAGTTCTTAAATCTCTAAGTTTTACCCCTCTCCCTTCCCTGGCAGTTTGCTTCACTTCCTAAGTTATGGAGAAAANGAAAGAGATTGGAGAGGTCTCAGGTCATACAAATATGCAGTGAGCATTAACCCAAATTCATTTNTGTGTCCCTTCATTATTATTTCCAAGTTGACCCTGTATTCTCACCAAGAGCNAAGTTCTCTGCACATAGGAAGCTGCACNTGGAACATTACCTTTNGGACACACTGAAAGGGAAACTTGCAGGTCTTTCAGGNAGTTCGCACATGGGTGTGACATCAAATAAACCAAGTGAAANNAAGATTCATTNCTAACAGTTTTTTGCTCTAGTGATAGTGTAATAGATTTTATGATACTATGCACTGGGAAATAAAAAAAGTATGGATGAAATATTTTCGAAACACAGCATGGGTCTGGGGAGATGCTGCAGTGGGTTCAGTTTAAATCCCAAGAACCCAGGCAAAACTGGTGGCATATGCCTGAAATCCAAGCACTTCTGTCACTGAGGCCTTACTTTTGGATTATTGGTCTCTTTAATAAAAGAGCTTAAAAATGGACTTAGAAGGAAGTTTGAGGACAATCTTATTAGCGTTTGAGAGCAAAACANCATGGCAGGCAAGCTGTNAATCTTGGCAGCTTCCAGGAGGAGGGAAGATGGAGAAAAGGAATTGAGAGAGCCACACCTTTTCACATACAGGTCACTAAGCAACTGCATGACAGAGGAAGAGGCTGCAGAGAAGAGAGAGCACAAACCCGAGGAAGTATGCTTAGGCTTTGGCCAGTGTCCTAAAGACACAGAGATAAAGAAAGGAAATGTGCTGTTTTGAGTTAGAATTCAGGAAGGTGGGCAGGGTCTGCAGTACTGCACTGTAGACGCTCTCCAAGGGGCTACACAGAGGAGGGGCTTCTGGAAAGGGTAAGTCCATTATTTTGCTAAGGGGATAATTAGTTCCTGAATCTCCCCAGAATGTTTTCAGGTGAATAAGATTTCCTAGGGGAAGGAGAGGCTGGGTGAACTGGCCATGTGATTGATAGGTCCCAGGCAGATTAACCCTTAAAAGGAGATAATCGTATGTGATGTTTTGGGTAGTTTAGAATGTCAGCCCTCCACTCGTGTTTACGGGTAGAATTTAGATTTTATTCTTTTCACCAGGAGGAAGTAGTGACGTCTCAATGAGTCTCAGCAAAGCTCAGATACATTCATTTTATTACATGATACTAAAATCTTAAGGGGTAATTGTGACTCTTCCACTTCTTGTGTTAACAGGGATTCCAAGCAGAGTGAGAGGTCCACCATCATTGGTTTCCAAGTCCCCTAATGTTGGTCCAGCTATTTAATATTCCTGTGTGAAAATGGAAGATGGAGAGAAGAGAATTCCCAGAAAGTCACTGGGACAATAGACAACTCTTTGGTGTCTGTAGCACAGAAGCAAGGAAGCAAACATATAAAGACCTTGCCTCGAAAAGATGGATGACAACCACTGGCACCTGAAGTGTATTCCATGGAAGAAAACATTATCTAGCATTTCTAAAGCCTTATAGTCAATCAAAATAAACACATATTAGTGAACACAGCTACATGACTGAAAACGAGGAGCAAAATAGAGGACAAACAGAATTGCCAGGTGTATAGTGATTGGAGGATTAGATGNAACTTTTAAAATAGTCAACTGTGGCTAATATCCTAAAAAAAATAAGGAACAGTATAGTGAGGTAAAATAAATATTATATGAGTATAATATAGATATGAAACAGAAATTTGAATAGTAGAAATAAGCTACTTAAACTAAGAACAATATGGCAGAGGCTTAGAACATCAAACACAGCCAAAGGAAGAATTAGTTATATAGAAGAAAATAGAAAGGAAGCATGGAGAAACAAAGGGGGCGGGCAATTTAGACATGTGGAGCATGGGGAAAGGCTTCATGTCTTGACTTTTGAGCCTTAGAAGGGGAGGAAGCGGCAGGAGAGATGGCTCAGCAATAGACATCACATACTGCTTCTGCAGAGAACCTGAGTTTGGCTCCTAGCACCCATTCTAGTGGTGCACAACCACCTATAACTCCAGCTTCAAGGGATGCCTTCTTCTGACCTCTGTGGGCACTGAATCCAAGTTCACAAAAACATGCACAGACATGCACACACACACACACATTACTCTAAATAAAATCAACCAATCAAGAAAGAAGGGGGAAGAAAAGACAGTGGGACAGGAAAATGAGTGAAGATATAGAAGCTAAAAATTTCACAAAACTGATCAAAGCTATAGACTTATAAATTGCATAGTGACACATGGGTCTGGGATCTGATAATCTGGGTAAATGGTATTATTAACTAAAGGGGGGAAATATTAAGAAGAAAGGTTACAGTGAGGGAGTAGGGGAATCAAGAATTCAGTCTTGCACTTGTTAATTTCAAGAAACATTAGATACTCTAGGAAAAATGCTGCGTGGGGAACTTGGTCCACAATGGACAGGTGAAAAAGTCATAATGCATGGTAAGTACTCACCTTTACTTTCTCAAGGTGATTTCTTGTTTACTTTTTTTTTCTTAGTTTTCTGATCAATTAACAAAGTATTTATTCAGCACCCATGTGCCAAGCACAGTGCTAGGCACTGTGGTGGATACAAAAATTAAGATCTTGTTTACTTTCTTAAGTGACAAGATTATTCAAGTATTTAATTGTATTTTGAATGTGTACGAAATACTATTTTGAAAAGTTTTACTACATTCATTTATTATTTAGGTGTGTGTGTGTGTGTGTGTGTGTGTGTGTGTGTGTGTGTGTATGTGGGTGCACACATGTGAAAGTAAGGAACTTAGGCTGTTAGACTCCATGGCAAGCACCTTTCCCAATTAAGCCATATCACCAGCTTCATTATACTCTTTGAAATTAAACCAGACAAAATATAAGGATTAGAGAATCAAAACAGATATGGAAAGTAAATGTCTCCANGGTTTCAGATTTAGGATTTGACACAATACTTGACAAAGAAGATGTGAGTACATACCCTTTGAACAGTGGAAAATCATATAGGAAGTAAGGATAAAAGAGATTTGCAAAGATTTACTTATTCTCATGTGAATACACAAGATGTAGTTCAAGGAATGATTTGAGTGTAGGACTTGGGAAGCAGTAGCAAGCTGGAGGAGGTGAAAACCCAGGTGACTGACACATTTCTGAAGCTATATAATAAAGGAAGGTTTGGCCATCAATACCAGATGTTTCTGAAAGGTCAAGATCAGAACTAGTGATTGACCATGGGTATAACCAGTCTGGAGGTCAGCAATGACCTTGAGAAGAGATGTTTGAGTGGAATGATAAGTATGAAATTGTGATTTGAGGGCTTTCATAAAAAGATGAGAGTTTTTTTTTTTTTTGGTGATGGTCATTCCAACTAATGTTTATATTAAGACAGCTCAAGTGTAAGAACAAAAGTGTTATGATATATTGTGTACCCCAATAAAGCTTGCTTGGGGATTAAAGGACAAAGCCAGCCACTATATTAAACATAGAGGTCAGGCAGTGGTAGCACACTGTAGTGGGCAGCAGTTCCAGTTTTGACCTGGAAGCACAACCCCTAGTGAGGCTTCTGGTAATTGTCACACCTACCTAGGACCCCCGCCCTGGGGTGGGCCAAGACGGGAGCCTTTAAGACCAGAGATCTGTCCATGCTGCCTCTCTTGATTCCTGGATCCTGGACGCTGGATGTTAGACCAAGCAGAATTCTCCAGAGAACACCGCTGGACTGCACCTCACCTCTCCTGGACCCTGTGACCAACCCCTTTACTTGCTGTAAGTTACCCCAAATAAACTTTCTATTAACTACGTGGAGTTGCCTTAATAACTTCCCCTATAGCACACGCCTTTAGTCCTAGCATTCAGGAGGCAGAGATCCATCCAGATCTCTGTGAGCCAGATGTGGTGGCACACAGCTTTAATCCCAGCACTAGGAAGTAAGTAAGATGGTAGGGCATAGAAAGGTATGTAAGGTGTGAGTAAGCAGGAAGTCTCTCTCTTGAGGCTGAGGATATCATAGAGGTAAGAATGTGGCTGGCTTGTTTTGTTTCTCTGATTTTTAAGTTTTCACCTCAATATCTGGCTCCAGGTTTTTTTTTTATTAATAAGACTGTTTAGCAATTCATGTTACACAAAATATTTTTGATTTTCTAGAAGCAATAATAGCTACTGAAATACTGAGTGATTTTGGAGATATGATATAGGAGATGTTGCAAGCCTAGAGTAGGACCTTTTAAATTTTTCCACTTGTGATTCCTTTCATCTGAGAAATTTTTATGTAACCCCAGCATATACATATACAAAATAATTTACTGATAATAAATTAAAAAATGATTACTTTAAAACATTTTTGCTAAATATATAAACACACACACACACACACACACACACACACATATATATATTCTTTGTCTAGCACAATATAATCCAAATGTATATTTATTTGATTCTTGTATGCTGAGGAATGATGGTAGAAAACTATTAAAAGTCTTTATTTTTTTAATTAAAGTATTATGCTTCCATAAAAGCAGTAAACTTAGCATGCACACACAAAAAAACCTATAGTCTCACATGATAGTCTCATGATATCACATGATAGTCTCAAATTGGAGCCCAGTGGTCTCAGGCAATGTTTGTCAATATTGCATAGCATTGGAGCATGCACGGTGCTGAGTGTTCATATTGTGTGTTCAGTACCAAAGCCGCAGTGAAGTCATGAAGTGCAACACAGTCAAGCCCTGACAGAACTACCTCAGATTTATCATGCATTTGTTTTTGAACTTATTTTTGTCTCTATGTATTCAGAAAGCTTTCACTGTTGCCACTGTTTGTTACTCCACATTTAGTTACATTGTCCTTTATGTGGTCATGATCCAACAGTTAAGAATCTTTGGGATAGGAAAAGGAGAATTGTGGCCCTGAGTGTATTTGTTGATAGGCAAGGTGTGTCCAAGAGGAGCAGCAATGATTCTAGCCGACTCAAGAGATCTTAGAAGCCAACTTTGGTAAGTATGCTGAAGGTTTACACATGAGAAAGGAAATAGGGGGTGAGGTGGGTAGATAATTAGAGGTGGGAGATAATTAAATCAATAAAGCGCTTACTAAACAAACCTGGGGACTTCAGTTTGATCCACAGCACCAACTTAAAAAAAATTCAGCATAACACCTTACACGTGTAATCCTAACACTGGGTGGTAAGACAAGATGATGCCTGGGGTTTGCTGGCCAACAAATTAGTGAGTTTCAGGTCCAGTGAGAGCTTCTGTCTCAAAAAGATGAAGACCACCAATGTGAGCTTGTGGCCCTCCAGATGCACACACACCTGCATCCACACGTGCCCAGGCACACAAAAAACAAAGAGAAGAAAAAAGAAGAAATCAAATGATCTTTGCTCAGACAGTTTTTGATTCAACTGCCTCAGAATTGGAATTTAGATTGAAATAATCTGGTTTTGTTACTGTCCCTGTGTTTTTGACATTAGGGAAAAAAAATCTTCCAATTGTATAGATGGGAAGATTTGATAAAATTAGGTAAATTATATAACATATGTTTTTTAACCACAGTAGAATTGGGAAAAATGTCCAAAGCATTCTAAATCAGCGTGCCACAGAAATGTTTGTGCATATATGACCTTTAACATTTTAGATTTATAACTTTATTTTTTATCACAAAATGTTGGTCTTATCCTGGTAAAAGTTTCAAGCGTACTTGAAAAGAACTAGTATGCCGAAGGTAGGCGGGGTGCTCTACAGACAGTAGTTAGGTCATCTCTGTGTTGTTCAAGTCATCTAGACCCTTACCAATTCTATCTACTGCTACTTCTATCAATCACTCCTGACTGAAGCATGATTAAAAACTATTCTTTCTCCTTATGTATTTTCAGCCTTGGCTTTTTATATTTTGAAGTTCTCTTATTAAGTTCATTCAAGCTTAGAATTGTTATTACCATTGGCAAGGTGGTTGTTTATTATTATAAGAATATATAAAATTATAAAAATTATTTTTTAACTCTGGTAAGACTGCTCTTAAATCTCATGTATCTGATATCAGATACCCTAACTTATACCCTAAACTTCTGTTCATTCAAATTGCTTTGTTAATTTTTTTCATATTTTTGTTTTATTACATATAGAGTTGTTTCTTGGCTGTGTTTTGCGTTTGAGAACGATGTATACTTATCAACTGAAATGTTAGGCCATTTACATTTAGTATTACTCATAGTGCGGCTTGGTTTAAACCTACTATCTTCTTATTTTATTTATTTATTTTGGCTTGAGGGGGACAAACAAAATGAGACTGCCTATATAATNTTTAGGACCCAGTTAAATATGAAAATGTAGGGTTCTTTTTCTTTAAAACTTANTAGTAATTTTTCTGACATCAGAGCATTAAACAAATGATGGGTCCTTCACAATCACCACACACGCATCCTCACAGCTCATAGCCCTATTAATCCGGTTCTGCGCCATCTGCTTTTACTTTCCTCTGCTTTCTTTTCCTATCCTTCTAAATTTTTAAAAAAAAATAATTCATTTTCATGTTTTTTTGGTGTTGATCTAGTAACTTCAGCTCTTTGTCTTGTTTTTTCACTGATTGTTAGAATATTTACATTTATACATATATGTGTGTACATACAGCAATGTGTTCAAGTATGTATGTATATATGTGCCTTTAGGCATCTTTAGTCTTGTTTGGCTTCTNTTGTTCTTTGCGTTTAAGACATTCTTTCTATTATTCAAATCACAAAGTGATTATGAAGAGTCTTAACATATTTTGTTCATATTACTGTATTCATTTTTCTGTTGAGTTTCAAGAATCTGCAGGTTAATAGTTTTCAAAAATAAAAAAGAATTGGTCATTATTGTCCAGGTATTTTTCTCTTTCCTTGTCCTTTTTTTCTTAATCAGTGGTTCAAATTACATGTGTATTTAACTCCATACATTTTTTCCAAAGCTCATTTCACATTGATCATTGGTTGTTTTTTTGTATGTTTGTTTTTGTCATTTTCCCTTTTGCTCTAGTCTTAGTCAAAGGTTTTCAATTTTTAGGTCTTTAAATTGGTCAGTATTTTCTCTGCAATGTTCAACCTACCATTAGTCTGACATAGTGTGTATTTGTCTCAGCATAACTCTGATTTTCACGTCTAGAAATTTAATTTATGTCATATTTATTTTTATTATTTATTTTGTGCTGCCAATGACTGAACCCAGGACATTTTACATGTTAGTGCTCTACTGATGAGCTACTATGCTCCAGCCAAAGTACCATTTTTCAAATATAATATTTTTATTAATTCTTTAAGAATTTCACACAGGTACATAATGTATTTTGATCACAATCACTTTCCACTTCTCTTTCTAAGTCTTNTCAGATGTCTCACCTCCACCCACTGATTTCCAACTTCATAGCCTCTTATTTTATTTCATTTATATATGGTCTCACGATGTAGACCAGGCTGTCCTCAAACAGAGATCCACCTGCCTTCTAAGGCTTGGATTAAAGGTGTATGTCACTATACCAAGCTATTATATTTATAATAGCTCACTGAGTCCAATTTGTGTTGCCCATATATATGCAGAGGTGGGGCCATCAACTGGGGTATGGTTGACCCACAAGGGGCCATCCCTATAAAGACAACTGACTCTCCTCAGCAGCCATGGAGTGTCAACAGCTCCCTAGTAAGGAGATTCTTAACCTTCGTATCTTATGCACAATCATCCTTCTAACCCAAGAACCACTCACTATAAGATAATTTTCTACCAATTCTATGATTTTTGTAACATCAGCATTTTGTATTAAGTAAAGCTGGCTGAATTTTCTCTTCATGGTAGGTTTGACACTCCTGATACATTGCAGGCATACAGCTTTTTATTTGATACCAACCATTCGCTGTCTTTCCTCTTCAGTTGCTTGGTGTTTTGTATTTCTGTACGTTTTCCCAGCTTTACTCTTGGACTTAGTTAAGTTACTTGGAACCAGTTGGATCTGTCTGGGTCTTCTTTGTAGCTGGAAGTTTCTCCAGTCCTGCCCGGCCCCACGGTCAGGATGAATCTTTCCCACTCCTGTCCTACAGCCGCTTGGTCCCAAGCAAACACACAGAGGCTTACATTATTTACAAACTGTTTGACCTATGGCTCAAACTTCTGGCTAGCTAGTTCTTTCATCTTAAATTGATCCATTCTTATTCATTTATTTGTTGCCACCTGGCTGTGGCATTACCAGTCTGCTGGCATCTTGTTGCTCCTTTGGCAGTGGCTGGAATCTCTTCCACTTCTGCCTTTCTTCTTCCTGTCTCTCTCTTGGATTTCCTGCCTGGCTATAACCTGACTCACCAAAGGCCAGAGCAGCTTCTTTATTAACCAATCATAGCAACATATATTCACAGCGTACAGAAAGACATCCCACAGCACTTCTTTCATGGTTAATTGTTCTCCTCTGCTAACCCAATCAGTGATAATTTTGTCAGGAATATTTTCTTTTTGGCTGTTGGGAACAGATGCTATTCCTGTCCCTGGAGTTTCAGAAGGGCCATTCTTTCTAATATTTTGGGTAGTTCTTCCGATGGTCATAAGCCCTTTCCTCGTGTGCACACGCTGATTCATACTCAACTGAGTACTGGAGGGAACCCACGTGAAGATTTGCGGAATGCCTTCTCCAAGTAACCCGGCTCTTCAGTGTTCTGTTTATATAGAATCAGTTATTTGTGATTTGAAAGCCTCACAACTCAGGAATACACCTGACTCCCCCTGAGGTCACCCTCCCTGACCCATAGCCTACAAACCTTTTCTATCAGTAGAAGAGGAAAGCATGATTTACCTCATTAGGTTTTTGCCCTTCAGATATCACTGTGTTCTCTTTCTTTATATCTGAGTTCTTGAGAGTTGTTTATTTTTTGTGTTTTTTTTCCATGTGTGTTGTCTATTTTCTTTTCAGTCTTTTCCCAGGTGAGAGATTAAAATCTGGCTTCTGTTACTTAATTTTGTCTATAGGCAGAAATTAACATTAATTTTTAATGAGTCAAGGGTACACAGTATAACCTCTGGGATACTAAGTAACAAAATACCATTTCATTTCAAAACCAATAAAGACATGGAAGCAAAGAAACAGCCTGCAATATGGCAAGCATGAAGTGAGAAACTAATAAAGAGCAGGTACACAGAAAGTCATAGTAAACTGGTGATTAAACTCTAATATACTTGTAATTAAAAACTAAGGACACTTAATTATGTAATCAAAAGGCAAGTATAACTCTGGATTAAGTATAAACTAAACCATATGCTGTTTTTAAGAGTAATAATAAATACATAAAAGTACAAAANAGTTGAAAGTCAAAAAACAGAATAGAGATATGCCCTTGCTGTGGTTAGTATTCATATTGATTAGATTTTAAATCCCTCAGGAAAGCCACTTCTGGGNATGTCTGCAAGCACATTTTCAGAGAGGTTTGACTAAGGAGAAAAAACTCACCCTGAATGTGAGTTGCATCACCCCATGGCCTGGGGTCCTAGACTAAATAAAATGAGCGGATCATATTCGTACTCTGTTATCAGGCTGTAGATGCTTAGTGGTCCTGCTGCCTTGCCTAAGGTCCTCTTACCGGCACTACTTCTTCAACACATGAGCAAAAAGTAAAGGCCCATTCAGCTGCTTTAGTAAGAATAATTAAACAGTGATGAATGCAGAAATGAGCCACGGCTGCGATAAACCACANGGTGTGGGCATAGGCTACCGTAACCAGTCAGTGGGAGAAATGTGAAAGACTTTGGAGCCTTAGANAAGNTGGAGTGTTGTAGGCAAAGCTTCATGGGACATTCTGGCGGGAACTGGAGGGTTAAAGCGCCAANAGAACAGAGCAGCGGACAATAANAAGTGTGCTCATGAGGCTGAAGAGGGTCGCATGGACTCCTAACAGGCACTGCACTAGAAGCATCTCATGTCATATCCTGGCAAAGAAAGAATCTGGCTACATTCTGCTTCTGTCTTGAGAACTTAAGAGAGGCTGAACCCAAAAGCAATGGAAGAATGTGTTTGATGGAGGAAATTCAAAGATGGCATCGCAGCCAGGCTGTGTCACGGTAACTGGTAGCTACCTTGTACAGGTTACAGTAAAAGAGAGCCTCAAAATGATATGAACATGTACAGATATGAACATGTACAGCGAGAAGATAGGAACGTGTACGGTATGGCAAGGAAAGGAGAATGGGAGAGTTTATAGCTGTAGACAAAAAGGCTACAGACAATGTGTCTATAAAGTTAAAGAGGTCAGTGTGATTAAGGGGAAGTCTTTCACTTTGCACTAAGAAAAGTATGACAGGTTCCTTAAAGGAAACTCCAAACTNTGGACATTTGACCATTGTTGAAACTATTAAGACTATAGGGGCTTTTGAAGTTGACTGAATGCATTGCTTCATTATGGATTTCCAGGAGTAAACAGAGTGAAATGTAATGATTTAGGAATGATGTGTTTGGGTGTCAAGTTGCCAAGGTATGATCTNGTGATAGCTCATCTTCACTGTTAACTTGACTAGATTTTAGAATCACCCAGGGGATATAGCTCTGTGAAGACTGTGATATTTCTGGAGAGGTTTGGTTGAGAAGGGAATAGCAANGCTAAAGNTGTCATCATCACACAGCGTGGGGTCCTGGATTGAGTAAATGAAAGAAGCAAGATGAGTAGCAATGGTCCTTCCTCTCTGCTTCCAGACACAGTTTGAGCAACTGCTTCATGCTCTGCCACCCAGACAGAGCTATTCCAGTCACCATGCCGTATGCACCACAATGGTCTACACCCTCTAACTGTGAGCTAAGGAAAACTTGCGTTCCTCAAGTTGCTTTNTTCAAGTATTTGGTCCCAGCAGCAGCAGTAAGGAAGGTAGATAATCCATCTCTGTTAACAACNATAAACTATGAAACTATGTTAATGTCATACCTAACAGAATCAAGGCAAAATATATGCCTAGAGAG
Source organism: Neotoma lepida (assembly GCA_001675575.1). Lineage (NCBI taxonomy): Eukaryota > Metazoa > Chordata > Mammalia > Rodentia > Cricetidae > Neotoma > Neotoma lepida. The sequence continues at coordinate 82,597 of LZPO01097477.1, forward strand.
CTTGGGATAAAGATGGAGTTCAGTGGCTAGACTGCTTGCCTAACTCACACAAAGCCTTGGGTTCAATCCCCAGTACTGCATAAACTGTGTATGATAACATATACGTGAATCCCAGCACTTGGGAGTTGAAGGAAGAAATAAGAAAATTTCAGGGTCATTCTTGGCTAAGAGAAAGTTTGAGGCTAGCCTAGGATATACAAGACTCTGTCCAAAATAATTATCACTTGAGACAAAATGAGACATTNGTTAATGATTTTCTTTGAAGAAATAATGTAGTTTTATATATGTGTATCAGTGTGTGTCTCTCTGTGTGTATGGCATGTGTCTGCAGGTATCTGTGGGAATAGAAAGCAGGCACTGGATTCCCTGGAGCTAGTTATAGGTGATTGTGAGTCACCAAACACAGACGTTGAGAACTGAACTCAGGTCCTCTGGAAGAGGAACAAGTGCTCTTAACTATAGAGAAGTCTCTCCAACCCCTCTTAAGGATATTTTAATAGCAATATATAGTTCTGAATTTATGTGAGAAATAATTATTATATCTCAAATAATTCATGCAAAGGAAGNACCTATAAAAATAAGGGATTATAGATCAGGCAGAAAATTTGAACATGGTNTCTCAGTGATTAGTATAATCCTATAACAATATATATATACTCTGAATAGCATAATTACCAATTATGATCTACTAGATGCCTTGGATATATTATATACCAACTGTACAGAAATCTTTAATGCATGCACATACAGAAAATTCCAAATATTGATTGAGTTATGAAGCAAGTGACCCATAGTAGTAAATAAGGAAAAGTTTCATGACTATAATATAACTAAAATAGAAATTAATAATAAAACAATATTGAGAAGGTCTCTGAATTTTTGCAAAGTAGGTGACATATAATTAAATAATTCATTTGAACAAGCATATTATAGGGATGGTGAGATAATTCATCAGATAGCTCGTCAGATAAAGGCACCTGCCAGCAACCCTGATGACCCACGTTCAGTCTTCAGTACCTGCATGGAGGAAGGAAAGAGTCTTCTAATATCTACATTCATGCTATGGAACACACACACACACACACACACACACACACACACACACACACACAAAACCAATCAATAGATAGTTAAATGTAGTAAAAGGATGTTGGAAGCAAATATCTCTGGCTCCAGCTAAATGTGCCCCCACTCCTCCTGTATACTGAGTTCTGTGATGCTATTCAGGTTGTTCCGTTTTAGTGCTGAGAGGATGAATGCCTTGCAGCTGTGGCTTTCTGGAACATGCTGACCTTTCCTTGACCCTGGGTGCTGAGGCATGGCAGAGGCCATTCTCAGAGAG
>LZPO01097478.1:24682-54567 GCA_001675575.1 Neotoma lepida
GGGGGCGCGCCAGGGCCGCGCCCGCACGCGCCGCCGTCACGGCCTCCGCCGCCCAGGGGCCGTCGCGCAAGAGGCGCGGCGCGCAGCTAACGGGCCCGGCCAGCGCGGGAGGGGCCGTCGCCCAAGGGCGGCGGGGCGCGGGCTGGCCTCGCGCGTCAGCTAAGCGCCGGGCGCCGCGGGAGAAAACACACTGATTGGCCCGACGCGCTGATTGGCTGGGCGTCCGGCAGCAGGGCGGGGAGGGGCCGCTTCCGTCCAGAGCTCCCGGAGCTGCCCTGGCTGGGGCCCTAAGGCCAGGGTACACCTGAGCTCCCCACCCACGGAGACTGCTGCCTCTCCTGCGCTCGGTCTTAGGGACGGCGGCGGGGAACCTGGGGTCCGCGATCTCCGGTTTCTAGGCCCACCGGCCATCCTCCCGACGGAGGCCCGGCTGCGCAAAGGGACAGCTCTTGAGCCCTGTGGACATTTCACGTCAAGCCTTACCGCTGCAGGGTTGGGGACAACTGGGTGGGCTCTTGTGCCTAGTGCTGCTTATTGTCATTTCCTGGATCTCGAGGCTGGACAAGAGTAGTACATCCTTGCATCCTCTCCTCTACAGCGTCTGCCTGTGGTGTCCATTTAGGACGCCGCCCTGAAGTGCACTCACTGCCGAGCCGAGGTTTTCACCCCTTACACCACCAATTCACTCTTCTCTACTGACCCAGGGAGCTGCGGTCCTGACTAACCAACCCCCTTGTCTTCTCTCGCTAAGCCTGGTCTAACTGGCTCCTCCTGCACTCCACTCTGGTTTCACTTTACTGTTGTGAACAGTTTTTTGTTTTGTTTTAAAACACAAATCAAAGCATATCATTTCCCCTCTTCAGAGCCTTCCTCGGGCCAGAGAAGAGGCTAAACTCCTCAGCTAGGGCATTAAAAGGCCCATGATTCCCAGTACAGGCGAGTCTGAGGCAGGAGGATCACAAGTTTGAAGGCAGCCTGTGATTCATAGTGATATCCAGTCTCAAAACAACAATTTCTTTTATGTTTCTAGCCACAGCCCCTTCTGCTAACCCCACCCTAACCCTAACCCTCCCTAACCCTAACCCTCCTGATTACTATTATTTGTAGATAGGAAGCCTATATCTTCCCATTCTACCAATTTTATTACTGTCCCTGTAGGTGGGCTATAAAATTTCTGTTGTGTATTTGGAGCAAAAAGCTGAAGTACTTTGAGGAAATAAAAAGGGGGAAAGGGAGTCCCAGTTGCTCAGATTTCAGCATCTCCTGTCAAGATTAACACCACAACTTTCTTCTTTACAAAGAGTGGTATTGGAATTTAACCATCGTAAACATTTTTAACATTAAGAGATTTGCAAAAGGTGAGTTAGCTCATGTCTGTAATCCTGGTACTCAGGGACTGAGGCAGAAGGATTGCCATGAGTTGAAGCCAGACTGGACTACATACAGATTGAGATCCTGTCTCAAAAATTAATATATAATATGTATATAATTATATAATAAATATATTTAAATATATATGTATATATGTTTTAACTAAGTGTGATAGTGCATGTCTGTAATCCAGTTCAGCCAAGACTACATAGTGAGATCCTGTCTCAAAGAAAACAACAGATTTGAGAGAATAGAACTAACATCGATGGGCTCAGTACTTTGCTTGCCTTGCCTTTTCCAAATGCCTTTCAGGGGACTAAATCCAAATACTGAGGAACGAAATTGTTGCTATTCATCCTAGCTTTGTGGTATTTCAAAATGCTTCCCTTTGAAGTCACAGAAGTGCGTGCTTTCTCTCCCTCTCTCTCCTTCCCTTCCTCCTCTCTCTGTTGGGGTTTATTAGGAAAGGGGGGTTTGGTATTTGTTTTTAGAGGCAGGGTCTCATTCAACTTAAACTCAACTTCCACCTCAATCTGCAAGTGCTGGGCTTAAGGATTTAACTGAGGGAAGAGAGGGAGAAAAAGGCCCAAGAGTCTCAAGAGAGACTAGCCTCTAATTTCATTTTACACAGTTTGATGTCCCTTCATTCCAATCACCTTAGCAATTTGAGTAGGAAAACTTTTTCATGTATGTGTGATTTGTGTTTGTGTATGATTGTGTATGTGGAGACCAGAGGTCAACATCAGGTTTTTTTTTTTCAACTGCTCCCATATTTGTGTAGTATGTGTGTATGCACCCATATGTGTGTGGAATACTTGCAGGTACATGCACATTAGGAAGTTGACTGTGGATGTCTTCCTCACTAGCTCCCGTGTTTTGTGTATGTGTGTGTGTGCATGTAGGTCGACTCACCCATGTTTGTATATATGGAGAATGGAGGCTAACTTCTGGTATCTTCATATATCACACACTTTTTTTTTAAAGTCTCTCACTGAACCAAGAGCTTGGCTAGATAACATCCATCAAGCCCCTGAGAGCCACATGTCCCATATTGTCAGTGTTGTGCCCTCTCCCCACTCCTTGGCACTGTGAGGACACTCCAGCAGCTGCAGAAGACATTGCAACTGTGGCTGAAACACTGTTCCAGGTGTGAGCACTTCAGGTTGCCTGCACTGGCCTTGGAAAGCAGCACTCCTAAAGCAAGACAGAACTGAGTGAGTTCTAGAAGCTCCTACTGCCATTTCAGCCAGCTAAGAGAATTGCTTCCATGTAATTCTTGCCCTATCCATCACTCCTGGCTATAGAAATAGGCTGAGGCCTGAGTGTCTCTCTTCTGAGGGCAGACTTTTTTGAGAAGGTGTATCATGTAGTGCTCACTGGCCCCAAACTGGCTCTGTAGCTGACTCTGAACTATGATCCTCCTGCACCAACCTCAGGAGAACTGAGATTACTGGGCTGCACCATCATGCCTGGCATCTGTGTGTGTGTGTGTGTGTGTGTGTGTGTGTGTGTGTGTGTTGGCACATGTATATCATGGGGGCATGCATATGTGTATGTGTGTGCATGTGTATGCCAGAGAACTTTAGGCATCATTAGTCAGATGCCATTGGCATTTTTTGAGACAGTGACTTTCACTGGCCACGAACATGCCATGAAGGCTAGACTGGCATGCCAAAAGGCACAGGAACCTGCCGGATTCCACCATCCCAAACCTAGGGAAACAAGCCCACGTCAGCACGCCTGGCAGGTTCACATGAGTTCTGGACATCTATCTCAGGTCTTGATGCTTAGAAGACCTTTACTGAAGGCTCCATAGCATTGCAGTGAAATGGCTCAGCAGGAAGATGTCCTTGCTGCCAAGCCTCAGCACCTGAGTTCAACTCCTGGGACCAACATATCAGGAGGAGAGAACTAATTTCCTCAAGTTGTCCTGTGGTCTCCACCGTAAGCATGCCACAGCACATGTGCAATGTCCCAACACTCAATCAATGTAAAATATTTCAGTAAAGGACCTATTTCCTACATCCACTGTTATATTTGTTAGGACAGGGTCTCACTTTGTGGCCCAGGCTAGCCAAGAACTCAAAGAAACCCTCCTTCCCAGCCCCATGAGTGCTGGGTATGCAAGCAGGAAGCACTAGACGTGACTTACATTTGGTATCTTATGATGTTTGACGTCACCCAAAGCTTGCAGATTTGGGAAGCCTCCCCCTTCTACAGTAGCTGACCATGTTGAAAGACAGTATATATACCAGGAGAACATCTTTTATTCACAGAGTAAACTCGTGAGGCTCTAGTCACAAAAACGTCCTTATTTCCCACTCACTCTCAAACATGTATTTTGGCTCCACTATGTCAGGAAAAACAAGTAATAGGCAACCACTTCTTCACTAAAATCCCACCAAACTCATTGCAATTTGCCAGTGCTAACTTGCCTAACTTTTCCTGGGTTACTTTTCATTAAAAATGCCAATAAAGATTCTTCCTCGGGCTCTCCCTTAATTCCACTTTTGTTACTGCTGTTGACACTCCAGACTAGCCCTGGGGTAGCCTTTGTTTCCCAGGCTTGATTCAAGCCTGGGTACCCTGAGGATTGGGATTACAAACCCACACCACACACTGCTTTTTGTCCTCATTCTGACACTTGATCCAACCTGGGATCTGCCTGACCCTGCCTGGCATGGCTTAAGTCCCTCTTAGGTGGAGTTGCTGTCCTTCCAGACCCCCTTCAGACTGCCTCCTGGAGCTGTCATGTCTTTACCATCCCACCTCTGACACCTGCAACCTTAATAGACTGTCGGTATCTGGAAAGGGGCCAGTGAAGGTAGAAGATAGCAGATAAACCAGGTGTCTAACTTACCTCAAGAATTAGCGGAAGTAAAGTAGGAGACGTGAGGAATTCTCCTCAACTGGGGAGATCCAACTGGTTGGAGGCCAGCAAAAATTTGACCCTGAAGGTCAGAAGTCTTGGGGCCTGGTGGTGTTGGACCTAAGAGCTGACCTCACCAGTGAGTCTCCTAGAAGCAAAGATGTGGTCTTGTCATTAAGAAGGATAGCTCAGCAGGTAAATGTCATTGCCCCTAAGTCTGATGACCTGAATTTCATCCTTAGGACCAACATAGTGAGAGGACAGAACTGCGGTAAGCTGTCTGCTAACCCCCAAGCATGTGGGTGTACAAACACACACAGTAAATGTAATACAAACATTTTAAAAGAAAAGATACTAGGACTATGGAATAAGCTTAGAGGGTAGAGTGATTCCCTAGGATGCAGGAACCATGGGTTCCCTCCCCAGAAACAAAGGGCAAACAATAACTTGGGCCCATAATGCTAGCGCTTCTGAAGGTAGAAAGCAACTATTTCAGGAGTTCAATGTGATGGTGAGCAACACAGTAAGTCCATGGCCATCCTCCATGGTTACATAAGAACACAAAACAGCATTAAAGGCTCTGCCTCAGAATCTGCCCTTTCAATTTTTTTTTTTCAAGATGTGGTTTCTCTGTGTAGCTCGGGCTATCCTGGAACTTGCTCTGTAGACCAGGCTGGGCTCAAACTCACAGAGATCTGCCTGCCTCTGCCTTCTAGTGCTGGGATTAAAGGGGTGCACCACCACCACCGTCTGGCTTGCCCATTCACTTTTAAGTATTCCTGAGTGTGTGTGTGTGTGTGTGTGTGTGTAATACATGCCATTCTATGCCTGTGGAGGCCAGTGGATAGCCTCTGGTATTGTCCACTACTTTTCATTTAAAAAAAAAAGCGGATTTATTTTTATGTGTATAAGTGTGCTGTGTGCATTCCTGGTGCCCCTCGAGGCCAGGAATGATCACCTAGAACTGGAGTTACAGATGGTTGTAAGCTGCCTTATGGATGCTAGGAATTGAACCCAGGTCCTCTGGAAGAGCACTGAGTGCTCTTTACCATTTCTCTAGCCCCACCTTTCACCTTATTTTTTTTTGAGGCAGAGTCTCTTCTTATCTACTGTGTATGCTAAGCTAACTGCCCCACAAGCTTCCAGATTGCTTCTTGTCTCTGCCTGCCTTCTCACCATGGGGAAGCAGAGTGCTGGCATACCCTACCACCTCAGCTTTGGCAAGAGGTCTTTGGAATAAAACTCAGGTCCTCATGCTTGTTGGGCATGATTTTTCTACTCATAAATTCATCTTCCCAACTCTTCGAATTCCCCATTTTTGATAGTCCAGGCTAATCTGGAATATCCTGTGTTTCCTAAACTGACTTCCAACTAATAAATCTCCTGTCTGAGGCTGCAGAGTCTTGGAATTACAGACCCATGATGCCACTTGCTGCTTTGGAGCTTCATTCTGGTCTATGCCACTTCAGCCAACCTGGGACCTCAGCTTGACCCTGCTCTTGGTATGGGGCAACTCCCTCTCTGGGTGGGATCTGTGACTGTATGAGCATATTCCTAACAGGTCTCCTTCCAGTGCCCTCCTGGGCTGTAGGGCATAAACCTAGATCCTTCTGTGACATCTATACCCTTAGTACTCAGCAGGTGTCTAGGAAAGAGGACATGGAAGCATTGTGGCATGTTCAGCAGATCAGCCAAGTGTCCCCCTTACCTTAATAATTAGGAAACAAAGACTTCTCCTCAACTGGGGAGGAGACTTGACCCCTAGGGTCGGAGGTCTTGGGACCTGGTGACCTTGGTCCCTATAGACTGACCTCACCAATAAGCCTCCTAGGAGCAAAGATGAAAGGTTGATATTAAGAAAGGATATGGAGAATTGACAAGATGGCTCAGAAATAAGTGTTTGCTGCTAGACCAGACTACTCAAGTCTGATCTGCAGGATCTAGGTGGGTCTCCCATAGTGAAAGGGGGGAATACATGCTCTCTGACATCCCAAACTATACACGTGCACACACACACACACACACACACACACACACACACACACACACACAAAGGGGGGTAGGAGGAGGGGGAGAGAGCAATAAAACATCTTAACAGAAGAAATGATTGTTGTATTGTCAAATAAGTTCACTGGGCAGAATGCTAATATAGCATGCAGGAAACCTTGAGTTCCCTCCTCTGAACAGCATAAAGGGCCCACGGTAGGTTAGACTTGAAATTGCAACATTCCCAAACGTGCAGGGCAAAAGCCGGGGATGGTGGTGCACCCCTTTATCCCAACAGTTGGGAAGCAGAGGCAGGTGGATCTCTGTGAGTTCCAGGCCAGCCAGGACTACACAGTGAGGCCCTGTCTTGAAACAGAAACAACAACAAAGCTGCAGGAACTGAGTCAGAAGTTCAATGTCATAGTAAGAGACATGGTGAATCCTTGGCCATCACACATGGCTACATGAGAAGGAGTGACATTCCGGGTCTCCCTTCAAATCTCCGCTCGTTGTCATCTTTAGCATCTGTGCATTTGTAAGTGAGGATGAAGTGTATCAAGCCCCCTCTCTGTTGTGGTCCTGACCATACACATGCTTTGAAGCAGTGTCTCTTGTTCTCTGCGTCCTTTGTTCTCAGTAATTATCTAGGAAAGGTGCTAAGGGGACATAGGACAAAAGAGAAGCCAAGAGTTTAACTCACCTCAAAAAATAGGGGAAGTGACTAGGGAGGCTTGGAGAGGGGAACTCCAATTGGTGGGGGGTGGGGGGCAGCAGAGGACTTGACCCCAGGGGTCAGAGGTCCTGAAACCTGGTGATGTAGGGTTCTACTGGCCAGGAGCACCAATGAGCCTCCTAGGACAAAAGAGGAAGGTTTGTCACTGAGGTAAACTCTTAGGAACAACCAGATTGCTTAGCTCGTGAGGGCGCTTGCCACCAGCCTGACCATCTGAGTTCCATCTCAGAATCTCCATAGTAGAAAGTGAGAACCAGCTCCTCCACCTTCCCATGTGCACTAGACCCTGAACACTGGGCACAATGACACAGAATAAACGATAAATGTAATAGATAGTCTAACAAAAGAAATGATGTTAGGAGTGAGGTCGAGTTGGTAGAGTGCTGCCTTAGCATTCAGCAAACCATAGGTCCTCTCCTCAGCACCAAATACAGAGTACAGAGTAGATAAGACTTGTAATTCTAGCATTCCTGAACATGGCAGCAGCTGATCAGGGGTTCAAGGCCATCAATGATGGCCATGCTACATGGTTAACGAGACCATGAAATGGTATTAAAGGCTCTCTTTCACTTTCTCGGAATCTCTGCTCATTCTTAACATTTTTGTATGTTTGATGGAGGGTGGCGACATGTGATGTGCAGTAGCAGGCATGTGGAGGGCACATCCGAGTGCTGGTCCTCACTGTCTGCCTTTTCTCCACTGTATGCACTGGGATCACTGTCCCATGGGTTTCCAGACAGTCTCCTATGTCTGCCAGCTTTCTTGATAGAGGAAGTGTGACTACTAGTGTCTCCCACTTGTCAGGCCTTTGCATCCGTTCTTGGGACTCAAGTCAGGTCTTAGAACTTGTTTGACAACCACATAGCGCACTAAATCAACTCCACTGCTGTCCCATTTCTGATAGTCTGAAAAACACTTGTTTTCCACACTGCCCTGCAACTGGCTACCTGAGCCTCATGAGTGTTGGGATTACCTGTCCAAACCACCACAGCTGCTTGAGCCTAATCTTTGTCTTCTGTCACTTGATCCAAACCAGGAACCCTCATGTGCCTGTCTGGCAAATGGAAGCCTCATGTGCCTGTCTGGCAAATGGAAGCCTCCTCTCCGGGTGGGATCAGTGACTGTTATGACCACCTCCCTTCCAGGTCTCCTTTAGGTCACCTGCTGAGGCTACAGGGTCTTTATATTCTTGCTCTAGCCTCTCCATCCACTAACACACTGCAGGTGTCTAGGAAAGCTCTGGGGGGTGCAAAAGACAGAAGATAAGCCAAGTGTCTGACTCACCTCAAGAAATAAGGGATGTAACTTTGGAGGCTTGGAGAATTCTGCACCTGCACGGGAGCTCTGATAGGTGGGGGCTGGACAATGGACTTGACCTAGAGGGTCAGAGGTCCTGGGACCTAAAGACCTAGGTCTCTTTGTTCACGCACAACAGCGAGTCTCCTAGAAGTAAAGATGTGGGTTTGTCATTAAGAATGCATGAGTGGCTGCCATGATAGCACAGCAGTTAAAGGCTTCCCCCAAGTCTGATGATCAGAGTTCAATCCCTGGGGCCCAGGGTGGAGGGAACGTACTGCCTTCAGTTACCCTAGGTCTCCTTGGGACTTGTGACAACACACACACAGTATATAAATGCATGGCATGTGGACTTGGAGATAACGTCAGTTAGTAGAGAGCTCGCCAAGTATGGACCAGCCATGAGTACCCTCCCCAGAATCAAATAAATGTCAAATGGTGGCTCAGGCCTATAATCCTAGCTTCCTAATTGTGGAGATAACTGGAACACAAGTTTAAAGTCACGCTCAGTGACATGCTGAGTTATCCATCAGCCAAACTACATGGCTACATAAAACAAAGAAATACCATTAAAGGCTCTGCCTTAGGGTCTCATGTAGTTTTCCTCCCTTTATGTGTATGTTTCCCCCACACACACTATATATGAGTGAGGGTGATGTGTGCCATGCATAGGACACAGGTCATTCTTGAGTGGTTTTCTTCAGTGTCCACCTTTTCTGAGGTAGGCTCTTACTCTCTGGTGCACAGGCCAGTCTATCTGCCCCACCAAATTCTAGATAGTTCCCTGCATCTGTCTGCCATCTTACTACAGGGAAGCTGGCAGTATAGACGGATGCTACCCACTGGTCTTCTACATGTCTTGGGACTCAACCCCAGGTTCATGTTCACTGGCAAGCACATTATTTAGCCATATCTCCAGCATCCCTTCTTCTTTTCAGAGTCCTGTGTTTCCAGGGCTCACCTCAACCTCTTAAATCCCCTATGGGAGCCCCTGAGTGTTGGTATTATAGGCCCACACCACCACACGCTCTTTTGACCCTCATTCTTGTCTTATGGTACTTGATCCGATCTGGGAATTCCCCGTGGCCCTGCCTGACATGCAGCAACCCTACTCCCAGGCAGTACTGATTGTGTAACCATCTTCCTACAAGCCCTCCTTCTTGTTCCCTCCCGAGGCTGTTTGCTCTTCATGTACCCCCTTAGACACCTGGCTCCTTAATACACTCCTGGGGTCTAGGAAAGGTTCTGGATGGGTAGAGGATAGAGGATAATCCAAGAAATAGGGAAAGTAGTGTGGGAGGCTTGGAGAATTTTCCTGCAGGGGAGCTCCAAAGTGTGGGGGCGGGAAGTGGACTTGACCTTAAAGGTCAGAGGTCCTAGGACCTGCTGACCTAGGTCCCTATTGGCCAGTCACACCAGTGATCCTCCTAGGAGCAGAGAAGTTTTGTCATTAAACAAAGATCTCAGAGCACACTAGAACAGACTCCCACTCGCTGGCTAGAAACAAGCCAAGCTAAGGCCAGGCATTCATAAATAATAAGTCTCTGTGTTTTATCTGAGAGCTGGGTGGCAGGCCTCCAAAGAGCAAAGAGTGAAGAGCAAAACAACCAACAAGTGTTTGATGGGAAGAGTTGTAACATGTAACATCTCCAATGGGTGGGGACCGGCAGTAGACCTCACCTCTGTGTAATCTGTGGTGTGTGGAGGGCACAGACGTCCTTAGGTATGGATCCTCACTTGTTGGCAAGCACTTTGCCCATCAAGCCATCTCCCCAATGCTCCTCCTTCCCTCTATTTGAGGGAAGTTCCATGAGGCTACCATGAAACTTCCTGTTTTTCCTAAGCAGACCTCAACCACCTGCCCAAGTATTCTTGTCTTCTGCCACTTCATCCTACCTGAGATTTCCCTCTAACTTTGCCCTGTTTGAGTGAGATCTGTCCTTGTGTAACCATCTTCCTTATAGGCCTCCTTCAGGTCCACTCCTGTGGCTGTGAAGTCTTTATCATCTCACCTCCAATATCTGCATGCTTAATACACTGTTGGTTTCTAGGAAACATGTTGAGAGGATATGGGACAGAAGAGAAGCAGTGTGTCTAACTTACCTCAAGAAATAGGGAAGTAACTTGGGAGGCTTGGAGAATCCTCCTCCTGCAGGGGAGCTTTTCTTGGTGGGTGGCCGGCAATGGACCTGACCTCAAGGGTCAGAGGTCCTGGGACCTGATGACCTAGGTCCCTACTCCTGGCTAGGCACACCAATGAGCCTCTTTGGACGAAAATGTGAGATTATTATTGAGACACTTATCCCCAATAAGAATAGTGAGAAGATAAAAGTCTTTGGCCACCAGTGTAACCACTTAAATGATCAGCCAGGTCCTTGAGCCCCAGATGGTGGCAGGAGAGGAATGACAAGTACAAGTTTTTCTCAGATCTATCCAGGTGAGTCATGGTGTGTGCCTGGGTGCACATAATCAATTTAACACAAAATTGTTTTTAAGAAAAGAAAGGCTATTAGGACTGGGGATAAACTCAGCTGCTGCAGTGTCAGCCTAGCCCAACACTGCATAGAGGGCACACAATAGCTCAGGCTTGCAATCCTAGCATCCCAAAGGTGAAGGCAGCAGGATCTGGAGTTCAAGGGTCATCTGTGGCCACAGAGTGGGTTCTTGACTACCCTCCATGGCTAAGTGAGACTCTGAAATGCCATCTAAAGGCTCTCCCTCAGAATCTATGTTCATTCTTTTCAATCTTTGTGCTTGTGTTAAGTTGGGGGTGGGTGGATGCTATATACTGTGACACAAGTATGGAGGCCACAGGAACTCCTTAGTGTTGGTCCTCATCTTCCATATTTCTTTTAATGCTAAGTCTCTTGTTCTCTGTTGCGTCTATCAGAGTAACTGCACTACAAGCTTCCAGACAGTCTATTTCTGCCCGACGTCTTGCCATAGAGGACTGGGAGTGTCCTGCTCCTCACATCTCAGCTTTTACATTCCTTCTTGGGACTCAAACTCAGGTCCTCATGTTTGTCAAACCATCTCTTCAACCCTCCCATTTCACATTTTAAGAGACTTGGAGAGCCTGGAATGTTCTTTATTTCTCAAGCTGACTTCTAATTGAAAATCTCTTCCCCAAGCCTCTTGAGTGTTGAGATTGCAGCTCCACACCAAGATATGCTGCTTTTGGCTTTGATTCTTGACTTCTGCCATTCATGCAACCTGGGACTTCCCTGTGACACTGCAACCCCTCTCTGGGTGGGATATGTGACCAAATAACCATATTCCAAGTTTCCTTCAGGTCCCCTGCTGTGAGAACTTTTATCACACCATCTCCAACATCTTTGTACACTTCAAGGTTTCTAGGAAAGGGGGCTGCAGGGATAGAAGAGAGGCCAAGTGTCTAGCTTACCTCAAGAAATAGGGAAGTAACCTGAGAAGCTTGAAGAAGTCTCCTGCTGCAGGAGAACTCCAATAGGTATGAGAGGGTCAGAGGTCCTGAGACCTGAAACCCAGGTCCTTACTGGCTGGGCACACCAATGAGCCTCCTAAGAGAAAGATGCAGGATCGTGATAAAGAAAGGATATTGAGGGTGGCGAAGGAAGCGGCTCAGCAGTGAAGAGCACTGTCTGCTCTTGCATAGGGCCCAGGTTTGGTTCTCAGCATCCAATACAAGGGCTCACAACTGTCTCTAACTCCTTTTCCAAGGGATCTGATGCCCTGTTCTGAATTGGACAAGGGACCATGCATACATGTAGTGAACAGACATATATGTAGGCAAAACATTCATACAAATAGAGATACATTTAATTGATCCTCAGAATATAAAGAGTTTTGCCAATGTGTCTGAACCCACTGGATGGATGGAAACAACTCCTGTCTTACCCAGATGTTTCTATTTCTCTCCCCTCTATCTTTCTACCTAATATCTCTTATCCCTCTCTCCTCAAGAGTACCCTGGGGGAAAAGTGGGGGTGGGTTCCCCCACAGCTCCCCACAGGCAAGCCCTTTTTGTTCACTGCATGTCTTACTGGAAGCTGAGAAACAACAGCTACCACAGGGAAGATCCCACCTGGGGTGTGACCAAGCACAGTGGCTTCCTGACTTGGTGAACACAGAGCCAACAAAGCACAGCGAACACACACAAGATCAAAGCAGGGTTTTTATTGCCTGTAGGAGGACTGGGTAGGAAGGCACAGTTTCCAAGAAAGGCACACTCTTGAGGAAAGGTAAGGAATTTATCTGAGAAGCTCACACATGTTCATATAGGGAAGGCACTTAGGGATGGGCACATTCCTGAGCATGCCCAGTGTTCAGAGGAAGTCATAGTCCAAGAAGAAAAGATCATGNAATGNCCCTAAAACATTACAGTGATGAAAAGCAGCGGGAAGGGCAATTTTCTGGGTGTATTTATCTTGCAATGCCCCCATCTTAACAGGAACAGGAACTTGCTGGTCACTCCTGGCTTACATCATCAGTTGGCAACAACTGTGATTAGAAGAGAAAAAGCAATGCCCAATCTACCTGGACTTTCAGAAGAGGAAATGCAGAGGCTCTGGAAGAAAACTTCCTTTTCCTCAGGTTCTTCCCCCAGCTTTGTGGTTGCTTAGCAACCTGAACCGCCTCGAGTAGATGCTGGATTTGCTTGCTTTTCAAGGCTGTCCTGTTTACTTCTAACCTGCTCAGATTCCATAGAATTCAAAACACCAACACCAAACAGCCCTCCAGCTTTTTATGTGAGCACTTTGAGGACCCCTTTGAGGACTTAGAGCAGATCTGACTGCAGATCCCTGGGCTTTAGCAGCTGCTAACAGACTTTCTCTCTCTAAACCACCACAGCCAAGTAAGCAACTACACCAAATGATTCCTGTTGGCCAATACTAATCAGCATGCTCCACCCTGTGTAGCTTTTCCCCCATAAATGTCAACAGAAGCTCTGCCACTGGGATAGATCTGTAAATGTACTCCTCTTCCTTCCAAGTCTCATTCTGGTCCTCTCCATTGCTTGTAAAGTCTTTCCCATCCCACCTTCAACATCTGCATCCTTAGTACACTGCAGGTGTCTAGGAAAGGGATTCAAANAGCACAGGACAGAAGAACAGCCAAATGTCAGACTCACCTTGATGAAGCCTCAGTGAGGACAGAAAAATTAGCCACACAGAAGAAATCTCCTTGGTTGGGGAGGTCCTTACAGTGAAAGGCTAGAGCTAGAGGTCCTTTGCATTGAGTGATCAACACAAATGAGCCTCCTGGGAACAAGGATGAGAAATGGTCATCAGAAAAGGGTATCAGGGCTGGAGATGTAACTCAGTTGATAAAGTACTTGCTGGGGATGCAGGAAGCACTGGGTTAGATCCCCAACACCAAGTATAGTAAGTGAAGCGGCCACATCTGTAATTGCACCCCTTGAGAAGGTGGAGAAGGGAAGGTCGGGAGTTGAAGGTCATCCTGTGTCACATTTCAAACTCAAGGTCATCTAAGGCTACATGAGACAGCCTCAAAAACATAAAAATAATCAACTTTAAAAGGGAAAATGGAGAGAGTGCTGAGAGTAACCTGTTTCTAAATTATTAGAGACAAATCTGTGGTATTCATGGTGTCACATGCCTGTCATGGCAGAACTTGGTAGGTNGAGCCNNGAAGATCAGGNCTTTANNNTGATNCTATAGGCCAGCCAATTCTACATGACACCAAGTTTCAAAAAACCATCTTTAAAACACTGTTAGCAGGGGATGGAGAGATGGCTTAGTGGTTAAGAGCACTGATTGCTTTTCCAGAGGACCTGGGTTCAATTCCCAGCACCCACATGGCAGCTCACAACTGTCTGTAACTCCAGTTCCAGGGGACCTGACACCAATGGCAAAACACCAATGCACATAAAATAAAAATAAATAAATAAATAAATAAATAAATAAATAAATAAATAAACCCAATTGTTAACATTAAAAAACAATGTTAGTTGTCTTGATTGAGGAACTGTCAGACAAGCAGCTCCTTTACTAGCAATGGGCTGCACAGACCTTGTGGAAGCTCTGCTATTTGTGGACAGTTTACAATCACTGTGAGGTATTTACAGAAGCTGCAGAGAACCACTATCACCATGGCTACAAACCTCTTCCCAGGTGGCCACTCCAGACAGCCTGCACTGGCCTCGTAAAGCAGCACCCCTAAGACAGGGCTAGTGGACTCTAGATGACTGTCTACTCATTTTTACCCTCTGGTATCCCACCAGAAAGGTTGTGATTGGTAATACAATCCTTTGTTTGCATAAAAGGCTACATATGCTTGGTGCAACGTTCTTGGGAAACACCCTTGCAGGGTGAAAGAGGGTTGTTGGCTTGCTGCCTGCCTGCCTGCCTGGCTTGCTTGCTTGCTTGCTTGCTTGCCTGCTTGCATGCTTGTTTTCAGAATCAGGTATAACTCAGTCTGGCCCCAGACTGGTAAAGTAGCCAAGAATGATCTTGAACTCCTGACCCTCTTGCCTCAGCCTACTGAATCTGAGATACTATAGGCATGTGCCAACANAGCCTGCTTTCTTTTGTTTNCNTGAGACAGGGTCTCACTTTATAGCCCTGCTTTCCTAGAACTAACAGTGATCCTTGTGCCTCTGCCACCTTCATACTGAGTGTATAGGTGAGGTCCACCACCACACCTGCCTCACATCCTGGATCTTTGGATATTCTGACATCATCCAAAGCCTGCTGCTTAGAACAGACTTCTCCTTCCAGGGTAATAGTCTCAGGGATAACAAAGAACTTTCTACAAGAGTCATGACTCACTCACAAACCAANCTATCCTGAGTCTGTGCACACAAAACATTTCTTACCTCTCACACTCAGTGTATTATTTCTCCCTCCCCAAATCACCCAGGGACAGAGACTAGGCAACTAGACACCACCCCTACACACAAACCTTCCAGAAATATTGCAGTCTACTCACAGAAGTCTATTCTGCTTTGGCTTGCCTTTCCTTCAAGAATACCAATTAAGATTCCAGCCCAGGCTCTGCTCTCACTGGAAGTTACTGTAATGCCCAGAATGACCTCAAACTCATGGCTCTCAACTTCTGCTCCTGAGCGATGGGATGTTATATAGCATTTTCCTCCGCACTGAAACATTTATCCTGGAGAGAGGCTCCTTAGGACTCAGGAAATTCTAAGTTGAAATATTCCATCCCAGGGATAGGCTCGTTAAGACTCATGAGTAAGCAACTTGCAAGTCTCACGGAGTTCCTGAAAGCTTACAAGATTCCCAAGGCCCCCCACAAAGTGAAAATGAACAGTAAGGATTTCTGGGAAAGGGAGACTCCAGGAAAATCATGCAGAGAGCCCCAGGGATGCAGCTTTCCTGAAACATCACCCAAGCCAGGGTAGGCTTTTTGGTGATGCAGCTGACTGTCAATCATCCATGCACCTGTAAGTATCCCTCACCTGAGCTTCTGTAAGGAGCCACAACTCATTTGTTCAATGAACTGGACTTGGATGGAATCATTTCTTTGGTATGACATTTGTGCCCTATCTGGGCTAAATTGCCCTTTATTCCCATATCTCCAGGAAAAGCCACAGCACAGTTATTCAAGCATACATCACCACACCCAGCTTCTGTTCTCATTACTGACTCTTGTGTTTGAGCCAAGCCTGATGCTTACTCAATGTTGGCCCTGCCTGACATATGGCATCATACCTCTCAGGATGGGTCTACATCTAAAACACCACCTGGGATCCTGCCTTGAGACTGTGAGGTCTTTATCATCCCAACCCCAACAAAAACATCCCAAGTAAACTGTAGGTATTAAGGAAGGAGTAGGGAGAGAATATGGTAGAAGATAAGCTGGATGTCTTCTCAGCAAAGCCTTCCGAAGGCAGAGATTAATTACATAGAGGAAATCTTCCTGCTTAGGAGATCAATGGTGAAAGGCTAATGAGGAGGAAAATAATTAGGGTTGGAGGTCAGGTGACCTGAGTGATTGACAGGTAGCACAGATCAGCCCCAGGGCTGTTATTACACAGAGATTTTAGGACTAGGGCTGTAATGTTGTGGAATATTATTTTAAAGTGTGTTACATTTGTTTATGCTGTGGAACATTCATTGTTTAATAATGCAAAGATGTGTTGCATTCTTTTATGTTGCATTTGTTTAACTCTGTGAAGCTGTGTTACTTTGCCTGTCTGAAACACCTGATGGTCTAATAAAGAGCTGAACAGCCAATAGCAAAGCAAGATTAAGGATAGGTGGGGCTGGCAGGCAGAGAGAATAAATAGAAGGGGAAATCTGGGAGAAAAAAGAAGAGCAAGAGAACAAGGAGAGGAGGATGCTAAGGGCCAGCCGCACAGCCAGCCACGGAGTAAGAGTGAAAGTAAGATATACAGAAGTAAGAATAGGAAAAAGCCCAGGGACAAAAGGTAGATGGGATCATTTAAAGTTAAGAAAAACTGGCTAGAAACAAGGCAAGCTAAGGCTGGGCACTTATAATTAAGAATAAGCCTCCATGTGTGATTTATTTGGGAGCTAGGTGGCAGGCCCCCCAAAAGAGCAAAAACAACAACATTTTGGTGTTCCAATGTGGGCCTGCAGAAAGCAGAACTACACTGTAACTCATCAAAAAGAGTGCTGATCTAATGAACACAAACCATGGGTTCAATATCCAACCCCAAATATATTAAATGTGGTTGTCCATCCCTTGGCCAGGCAGAGGCAGGAGGATAAGGAGTTTAGAATCACCATATACCACTTAGAAAGTAGACTAAAGACTTACTAAAAATAAAAAGGCAAGAGGGAAGGAAAGCTCNGTGGGTAGCTTGGCTCTAAGAACTATGAGAGAAGATGCATAGCTTTCTGAAAAATATCTTTCAAGGCAATCATGGTGTCCATGCCTTTCTCCTGAGCACTAGAGAATGAGAGGCAGGAGGATCAGGACTTCAAGCTTCAGCTTCTGGCCAGCCTGGGCTACATGAAACTGTATTTCAAAAAAATGAAAATACAAAACCACGCTCACCGGGGCTGGAGAAATGGATGGCTCAGCAGTTAAGAGCACTCTCTGCTCTATCAATGACCTGGTTTGATTTCCAGCACCACGTGGCAGTGCACAACCACTTGTAACTCTAGTCCTAGGGGATCCCTCCCCACTTGGCCTCCACAGGCATTAGGCATACACATGGTACATGGATATACATGCAGGTAAAACACTCATATGCACAAAAATAAAAAAAAAAACAATTGCCAAACAAACCTCAACCCAAAGTACTTCTGTTGAGTGGGAAAGTGTCAGTCAACAGCCTCTCACTAGAAACCAGCTGCACTGCCCCTCACTCCATCCTGGTTGTTTTGGACACAGTCCTGGTTAATTTCTCTTGTTAACGGACACAATCTAGAGTCTTCTGGGAAGAGGGAACATCAACTGAAGAGTGATCTAGATCAAATTGGCCCGTGGCCATATCTGAGACTCCATTGATTGATGATTGATGTGGGAAGGCCCAGCCCACGTGGGTGGCACTGAACCTGGCAGGTGGGCCTGGGCTCTATATAAGAAAGCTAGCTGAGCTTGAGCAAGTCAGTAAGCAGTGTTCCTGCATAGTTTCTGCTTCAGTTCCTGCTGAGTTCCTGCTTTGACTTCCCTCAGTGATGGACTGCAATCTGCAAGTGTAAGCCAAGCAAATCCTCCTCAAGTTGTTTCTGGTCAGAGTGTTTCATCTGAGCCACAGAAAGCCAACTAGAGTAGATGCTTTAGTTACTGCGTGAGGACACTGTAGCAGCTACAGAGGATCACTACTCACCTTGATGAAGCCTTAAGAAATCTTCCTGGTTAGGGAGACCCAGTGAAAGGTGATAAAGGGAAAGGACCACTAGGGTCGGAGGCCCTCTGACCTAAATGATCTTGGCCAGCGCTGGCAGCCTCCTAAGAAGAAAGAGAAAGGANTGGAATTAAGAAAGGATGGCAGGAAGCTGAGAATGGTTCAGTAGTTAAGAGTACTGACTGCTCTCCCTGAGGACCTAGGCTCAATCCCCAGCACCCAAATGGCAGTTTACAACTGCCCGTAACTCCAGTTCCAGGGGATCCAACACCCTCTTCTGGCATTTGTGGACACCAGGCATGCACATGGTACACAGACATATATGTAGGCAAAACACTCATGCACAAATTAATTATAAAAATATAAAACTATACATGTGCTTGTGTGTATATATTATAGATATACATATATATTATAGATATACATATATTATATATATACACACATATATATAGATAGCATAAATCGAGCACCCCCCCAAATTAGTTCTGTCAAGTGGGGAACTGCCTGTCAAGCAGCCCCTTCACTGGCTGGCTGTACTGCTCTCACGTCAGCCCTGCTGCCATAGACTCTTTACAGTTACCATGAGGTCACTCNAGCAGCTGCAGAGGACCATACAACCATGTCTGAAGACCTGTTCCACCTATGAATGCCCTAAGACAGGCTTCAGTGGCCTTGGAAAGCAGCGATCCAAAGCAAGACAGCGCTGGTGAAGGCTAGATGACCCTGCAGCCATCTCTCATAATAAGGGCAGTGCAGCTGGTTGGCAGTAAAGAGGCTGTTGATTGATAGTTCCCCAATCAATGGAATTGTTTCTGGTGTTGTTCGTTTCAGAGGTTGGTTTCTTGACCTAGGGTGCTACGTAGGACTGGCTGGCCTGTAGCTAAGGTCACTTTGAAGTCCTGGTGGTCCCAGTCAGGCCCATCCCTGAGGCAGTACTGGACGTGGCAAGAAGAAGCATACCCAATATATAAAAGATTATATAACCCCAAACTGTCAATCAAAATAAGCGAACCACAGCCAGGCACAGCTCACAACCATCTGTAACTCCAGTTTCAGGGGTTTTAACACCTGGCCCTGGCATTCCCATGGTGCACAGATTTACATGCAGGCAAAACACCCATGTACATAAAATAAATAAATAAATGTTAAAAAAAAATAAAAGGGTAGTGGTGGCACACATCTCTAATCCCAGCACTCGGGAGGCAGAGGAAGGCGGATCTGTGTGAGTTCGAGGCCTGCCTGGTCTACAGAGTGAGTTCCAGGACATCCTGGACTGTTTCACAGAGAAACCCTGTCGCGAAAAACCACAAAGAAGCAGAGATAGGTTCTGTGAATTCCAAGCCTATGCACAGAATGGCCTGGTCTCCCTAGCAAGCTTTAGGCCAGTAAGACTTAAAACAAAAAGAAAAGAAAACCACCTTCACTATGCCCCTCATAAACCGTTCTTTTTTTCCCTAAAGTACATAAAATGAAGCAACCAGTGGCCTTCTGTAACTCCAGAAGCCTCTGCTAGGCTTCTGTGTGTCTGATCTTTACTGCCCTGTGCCTCTGAAAAAGTCACCTTGTCATCTTGCAGTCAGTAAATCAGTGTGCACATCTGTAATTCTTTGAATAAGACACCAACACCAAGAACAAGAACCTGGTGTAGACAATGACTCTGAGGTAGGTGGTACCCTCTCTCTGGGTGACATCTGTGACTGTAAAACCCGTCTCTTTGAGAGCTCAGGCTAGCCTAGAACTTCCTATATAGCCAGGGTGATCTGGAACTCTTGATTTCCTGTGTGCTGGGATTACAGGTGTGCATTCCCACTCCCAGCTTTCATCATTCTTCTCTCTTCCTGTCTGATCCAAAGCCGGTGCTTTCCCTTGGTCTTGCCTGGCATTCAGCAATTTCCTCCCTAGATGGAATACAACCCTTCCCTCCAAGTCTCAACCTGGTACCCTCCAGGCACTTTAAGGGCTTTATCATCTATAACAGTTAATACTGACTGTCAACTTGACAGGAAAATCTTGGAGACAAGGTCTAGGCATGCTTTTGAGGAGTTATTAGATTAGCATAATGGAGGTGAGGAGACCCGNATAACTGTGGTGGCACCATCCCATGTGAGTCCATCACAGTCNCAGAGGCCAGAGGTAGAGCTACAGGGTTGGTGTTTTTCCTGCTGTGTTTTAGTCTTGCTTTGGCTGATCATTCATCGCTACATCCTGATTCTTCACTTCAAATGGGAATGGCACTCTGTACCTTTTTATATTTGAACTAACTTTTGTTTTTTTGTGTGTGTGTATGTGACTACCCTGCCTGACTCCTACATAGGTTCTGGGGACTCAGACTCAGGCTCTCATGCANCATGGTAAGCACTTGACTCACAAAGCTATTGCCCGACCCCATAATTTGCTTATGCCATAGGCACATATATTTGGTCCCCAACTTGGTCCCCAGTGAGTGACGCTGTTTGGGGAGGTTCTAGACTCTACTTCCAGTTTGTTCTCCTGGCTTTTTTATATAATGAAGGGGCATCTTCCTTCTCTGGCCATTTGTCACAGTGCCCCTCCCAATATGGACTCGCCCTTGTAACCATGAGCCCCAAACACTCTTTCTCCCATAAGTTGCTTTTGGTCATGTATTGTAGCACAGCAACAGAAGAGTAGCTAACTGTCCAGGTGTCGAGTTGACCGGGGGTAGAGGTGTGATGGTTAATGTCGCCAAATTGACAGTGTCTATAATCACTTAGGAGACAAGCCTCTCAGCTTGCCCTCGAGGGATTATCTAGAATAGGTTAACTATTCTTGAGGAGGGGAGACCCACCTTAACTGTGGGTGGCACCATTCAATGGACTGGGGTCCTAGAGTGGATAAAAATGAGAANGTGAGCTGAGCATCAGCGTCCATCTTTCCTTTCTTTCTGCAGGTGAAATGTAGCCAGCTGCCTCAAGCTCCTGCCATCATAAATTTCCCACCATAGCAAACTGCATCCTGGAACTGTGGGTCAAAACAAACNACTGCTATGTCAAATTGGNTCTTGTTACTCTTTTGTCAAGGAAATGAGAAAATTAACAAATCCATATTAAATCCCACCTCCAACATGGGCCTTCTTAGTATGCTTTGGGTATCTAGGAAAGGGGCTGGCTGAATATGTGACAGAAGATAAGCCAAATGTCCAACTCACCTTGATGAAGAGCTGAAGACACCTTTGAGTAGTTCTTCCTGTTTGGGGAGATTCTAATGGTGTGAGGCTAATGAATGGACTTGAATACTAGGGTTGGAGGTCCCCTGACCCAAATGGCCTCAGTCAGCACTGCCAGGACAAAACAGCCACCTAAGAGCAAAGATGAGGCATTGTTGTTATGAAAGAGTATTAATGACAGAAAACAGATGAGCATTTCATATGTTGCAAGCCAGTCCTCCACATGATTAAGCTATTTTAAGTCAAGTACATGCACATCAAGACTGTGGAGTAGGTGTGAATTGGTTAGTTTTATGTCAGCTCAACATAGGCTAAAGCCATTTGGGAACAAAGCCTGTCACTGGAGAAAATACCTCTATCAGATTTGCCTGTAGGCAAGTCTATAGTGCACTTTCTTGATGAAGTGATTGATGTGGGAGGGCCCAGCCCACTGGAGGTAGTGCCACCCCTGGGCAGGTGGTCTTGAGTTGTGTAAGAAAAGAAAGCAGGCTGAGAAAGCCATGGAAATCCAGCCCATGAGCAGCCATTCTTCCATGGCTTCTACTTCAGTCCTGTCCCGCTTGAGTTCCTGTCCTGACTTCCCTCAGTAATGGACTATTACCTGGAAGCATAAGACAAAATAAACCTTTTCCTCTCTGAGCTGCTTTTGGTCATGGTATTTATCACAGCAATAGAAACCCTTAATTTAGACATGGTGCAGTTAGAATATACGATTTAGACACTATTAGTTAAGTACATTGTTCACAATGGGTGTCAGAGCACATGTTCATCAGGAACCTATGGCTGGAGGGTTTCTCTAAGTAGATAGAAAAGCATGTGGAAAGGCAAATTCAAAAGGGAAGAAGTGAGCTAGGGATACAGTGAATTGATTGCCTATAGTGTATGCAGTTCTGGGTTCAATCTTGTGCTGGTTTTATGTCAACTTGACACAAGCTAGAAGTCATCTGAAAGGAGGGAACCTCATTTGAGATAATGCCTCGGTAAGACTGGGCTGAAGACAAGACTGTAGGACATTTTCTTAATTAGTGATTGATCGAGGAGAGCCAAATCCATTGTGGGTGGTGCCACCCTGGGCTGGAGATCCTGGATGCTACAAGAAAGCAGGTTGAGTGAGCCATGAAGGCAAGCCAGTAAGCAGCACCCATCGGCCTCTGCATCAGCTCCTGTCTCTAAGTTTCTACACTACTTGAGTTCCTTCTCTGACATCCTTTGATTATGGACTGTGATGTGCAACTATAAGCTGAAACAAATCCTTTCTCCCTAACTTGCTTTTGGTCATGGTGTTTTACCATTGCAATAGAAATCCACAGACAAATCCCCGGCCAAAAATTCTAAATGTGGTGGCCTATTGTGTAGCTCTGGCAACACTTGAGGAGGCAAAGCAAAAAAATCAGGAGTTTTGAGTACAGCCAAAGCTACTTAAAGCCCTGTCTTAAAAAAAAAGTAAAAATAAAAATTAGGGGGCTGGAGAAATGGCTCAGTGGTTAAAAGCACTGACTGCTCTTCCAAAGGACCCAAGTTGGATTCCCAGCACCCACATGGCAGCTCAAAAACATCTGTAACTCCAATTTCAGGGATTTTAACACTTGCCCCCAGTATGCCCATGGTGCACAGATTTACATGCAGGCAAAACATCCATGTGTATAAAATAAATAAATGTTAAAAAAATAAGATGGGCAGTGGTGGCACACACCTTTAATCCCAGCACTCAGGAAGCAGACGCAGGTATATCTCTGAATTCGAGGTCAGCCTGGTCTACAGAGTGAGTTCCAGGACAGCCACAAATAGACTTGGTCTCAAAAAACCAAAATAAATAAATAAATAAATAGATAGATAGATAAATCACCTTTGTTAAGCATGTTATAAAAACATTGAAAGACTGATTTCCTTATTTAAAAAAAATAAATAAAAATTAGGGAAATGTGAATGTCTGCTCAGTGAGTAGGTTGTCTCAAAGAATAAACAGAGAAAATTCATACCTCTCTGAAAACTATTTGTTTAGGGCCAGTCTTAATATCACATGCCTGTAACTCTAACAACTGAGAGGTGGAGGCAGGAGAACCAGGCCTTGAAGGTCATCTTTGGCTACAGGTCAGCTTCGGCTCTACGATAATGTGTCAAAATCAACCACAAAACAAGCATTCACTACTAAAAGTTCTTTCTGTTGAGTAGAGAGCCACGCAGTCCTGTTACCAACACCAGTCTGCACTGTCTTCATCATAGCCCTGCTGTTCTGGACATGTACAACACTGTGAGGAGGACATGCCAGCAGCTGCAGAGGACCACCACAACCATGGTTAAAGACCTGTTCCAGTTGTGACCACTGCAGACAGGATGCACTTGCTCTTCTAAGCAAGATAGGACTGGAGAAGTCTAGATGACTTCAGCCATTCTCACCTAGGCCAAAGCAGGAGGCCTTTGCCGTTCAAAGCTTTGGACTGGAACAAATACAATGAAATACTTGCATGCAGATTTATGTCATGATTTGNGTAATTTTCTTGGGACACTACACATTCTCCTACAGTCTAAATAATAAAACCGGGCAGTGGTAGCACATGCCTTTAATCCCAGCACTCAGGAGGCAGAGGCAGGCGGATCTCTGTGAGCCAGCCTGGTTTTCATAGCAGAGTTCCAGGACAACCAGGGCTCTGTTAAACGGAGAAACTCTGTCTTGAAAAACCAAACCAAAAATAAATAAATAAATATAAACAAATAAATAAGAGAGCTGTTGCCTTTTGGGGGCTTGAGTGTCATACTATCCTGGTTGAACCCCCGGGAACCTCCTCCTGTCTTAGTCTCCCAGGTGCCGGGATTACTCTCAGGTGTGTGCCAACATGGTCAGATTTGGTTTTCTGGAGACAAAATCTCACTTTCTAGCCCAAGCTGCCCAGAAATTCATAGCAATCCTCCTGCCTGGGCCCACAAAACACTAGCCTTAAAGACAAACACCACTACATGTGACATACTATTTGTATCTTCAGTTGTTTGGCCTGTAGTAAAGCTTGCAGGCCTAGGAGAGACTCCCCCCTCCTAAGGGAGTCTTTGGGGAATAGTAAAGAGCTCTCTTCCAAGGACATGCTTTTTATGTAATAACCAACATATCCTGCAACTACCTGCCCCCAAACGACCTCATTTTACTCTTTCATTCAAACCAGTATTTTTCCTCCCCCAAACTATCGTCCTGAGTACCAAATAACTCATGTCTCCTACAACAAAAATCAACCTGAATTATTTTAATTTGCCAAGGCTATGCAGTTTATCTACCCTCAGAAATGTCAATAAAGGTTCTGCCTCAGAACTCCCCGTCATCTCACGTCTTCTGAGAGCCTAGGTTAACTTGACATTGAATATAACCCAGGCTCAACTCCACGTGTAATTCTCTTGCCTCATCCTCCTGGGCACTGTGACCCACACTGCCCCATGCAGCTTTCACCCCTCATTTTACTTTTGACACCAAAATGCAGCAATTTCCTTCTAATTGAAATATTTTATCCCAGAAAGAATCTGCTTAAAACTCAGGAAGTTCTAAATGGAGGGTAGGACTCAGGAAGTAACTTGTAAGTCTCAGGAAGTCACTTGTAAGTCTCAGGAAGTCCTTGAAACTAAACAGATGCACAAACAGCCACACTCCAAGGTTATATAAGCAGTAATTACTGCTGAGGAGGCTCCCACCAGATGAGCTGTCAGGAAGAGGCCCTCTGACCTGTTGAGCTGCCTCCAAGTCTTGCAGAGAGCTCCATGGTCCAGTTTTCATGAATCACCCATGTAAATTGGGCTTTTGATAGTGCAACTGTCTTTGACTTATCCCTGCTCCTGTAAGTAACCCCTCACCCATACTCCTACAAGTAACCCCAATAAACTCATTGGTTCACCAAGTTGGACTTGGATGGTATCATTACTTTGGTTATTAGATTTATAGTTCCCTATTAGATGAAGGGATATTTGTGTAGCATCTCCCCAGGAAAAGTATCAAGTAACAGCCACTTTATCCAATCTTAGGGCTTACTCTTTGTCCTGCCTGATCAGTAGCAACCTCTTCTCTGGCTGGGATTTTTGACATTGTAACCATCTTCTTTCCAAGTCTCATTCTGTTACCCTCCCATGGATCTAAATTCTTTACCTTGCATATCTTTAGTGATCTGAAAGTGTCAAGAAAATGGGCTGAAAAAGACTAAAATGGGAAAAAAAAAGCCAGATGTTTTTACTCCCCTCAAGCAGCATGACAGAAACTTAAAGAAGATGGGGTACTTATCTAGGCTGTCTAAAGCTGTGGACTGATACTTAACATCAACTAAATAAACTAAGTAAGGTCGCCCATGCCTGTAATCCCAGCTCTTGGGGAGGTGGAGGCAGGAGGAGTAGGTAGGTCATCCTGNGCTACCTGCAAGGTTGAGGTCAGCCAGGGCTACCTGAGTCTCAGTCTCAGAAAAGTTAAAGAAAATCAACAAAACAAAGGGGAATGCAAAGGAGTGCTCAGGATTGTATCAGAACCCAGATCTTGCGGCTGCTGTTCCCTCCCCCCCAAATCAGGCCACACCCCCAGCAGTCTCTCAAGGCCAGCTATAGAGACCTGCTGTGACCTGACAGCTCTTAGAGAGTTTGGTTCTCTCTATCCCCATTATAGCTGGAAGCCCAGGCCCTGTGATGCCCAGACAACCTTGAATTACAACTTTACTTTTATCTAGTACCTTCCTGTCTTATGACTCATGCCACATACACTAGGTCACATGGTGTGGAACTTATCACCCCCCAAAAAACCTGTAAGACCCCCACATTGTTCTCTGGAATTGAACTGTCCATCTCTTTCCCTTCAGGGTCCCCATCATGCTACTCATGGTGGCTGTCCTTATGCTCTCACACTTTAGTGTGCCATCATGGCTGCCTCTGTCCATGAGCCTGTATCTCTCCCCAGTAAATCTCTATGAAGGGTAATTCACTTCAGCTTCTGTCTCCTATGACCCTGTCTTTATCTGTTATTATTACAGCAGGTAGCTTGTCTCTAAGAGTTACTAAAAGAAATTCACAGTTCTCTGAAAAATACCTTTAAAAACCAGACATGGTGGCCATGCCTGTCACCCTAGCACTTGGGAGGGGAAAATAGGACTTCAAGGTGATTCTTAGCTGCCAGAGCCACACGAGTCTCTGCTTCAAGAAACTATTGAAACAAGTATTAAGGAAAACAGTGGAGTGGGGAATTTTGGGTTAATCATCCCCTTTACTGGCAATCAGCTGGACTAACCTCATAACCTCAGGAATCTGCTGTTTGGGGACTTTTACAAAGACNATGGGGATACTCCAGCAGGTACAGAGGACCTGCTCTGTCACCATTCCAGGCTTGGAAAGTAGCACTCCTAAGCAAGACACGGCTGAGAAAGTCTAGATGATACTGCAGCCATTTTTTGACCAGGCTAGAGGGGGAGCACATCCCCCCGGTGGTCCAGCTGAAGGCTAGTGATTAACATAGACAAAAATCTTTCATTTGCATGAAGGATTGTATTATAATGGTGTTCTATCCTTCCCACACATCCAGGTCTATCTATATCCACTATTTCTTTCCTCGTATTTATTTCTCTATGTATTCAATCTTGATTTTTGAGATGGGGGCTTATGTAGCTCAGGCTGACCCAAAGCTAGCAGTGCAGCTAAGGATCAACTTGAGTTCCTGATCCTCCTGCCTCAGCCTCCTCAGTCCTGGGACTATAGTGGTGTGCCACTGTGGTGGTTTTAAAGAAAATGATCCCCCCCCCAAAGAGAATGGCACTATTAGGAGGTGTGGCTTTGTTGGAGTAGAGGTGGTCTTGTTGGAGGAAGTGTGTCCCTGTGGAGGCAGGCTTTGAGTTCTCATATATGCTCAAGGCACACTCAGTGTCTCATGTCTCAGACCACTTCCTGTTGCCTGTGAATCAAGATGTAAGAGCCCTCAGATCCTCCAGCACCATGTCTGCCTGCATGCTGCCTTGCTTTGCACCAAGACAATAATAGACTAAATCTTTGAAAATGCTAGTGAGCCACCCTTTATAAGAGTTGCCATGGTCATGACAGTCACCCTGGCCATTTTGTTTAGTTTCTTTGTTCTGAAATGGGGGTCTACTTTGTAGCCCAGGTTGACCTGCAAAGTCACAGTTCTTCTCTTGCCCTAGTCTTCTCAGTGTCATGATTACAGGAATGTGCCAACACCCCTGGTACACTTTCTGTATCTTAGGATATTTTGACACCTTGGGAGTGACTCCCCCTTTCCAGGTTAGCTGTCTTTTGGGGACTGCAAGAGCTCTTCGGGGAGGCATGTCTTTCATCTACAAACCAATCAATCTTGTGTCTGCATTCTCAATACCTTCCTTATCTAACTCTGACACACCTCTCTTTCTCCTTTCCTAAATCACCTATGATCAGGTACCAGGCAACTAGACACCATCAATACACCTCCAAACCACTGAGCTATTCCAATGTGGCAATGCCTTATTCATTCTGCCCTGGCTTGCTTTCCCCTCAGAAATGCCAACAAAAGCTCTCCCTCAGGCATGTTTCCCATTGTATTTTTTCTTTCATCTTTTAAGAGTCTAGATTAACTGGTAAGTTATGGTATTCTCCAGGCTGAACTGGATTCATGATTCTCCCACTCCAGGATCCTAAGTGTTGGGATTACAGGCCCTCACTGCCACAAGCAGCTTTCTCATCTTTCTGATTCTCATTTGCGTTCACGGCCGCTTGATCCAAACCTCGGGTGTTCTCTTGGCCCTGACTGACAAACAGCAACTGTCTCTCTGGTTTTGTTATCATATAACCATCTTCTTTACAAGATGCAATCTGGTCCCCAGTTGGGCCTGTAAGGTCTTATCATCCCGTCTCCAACATCTACACTCTTAATACACTGCAGGAATCAAGGAAAGGGAACGGGAGATAACAGAAGATAGCCCAGTGTCTAACTCACCTTACTGAAGGCTTCATGAGTAGAGAAAGGTAAACACTCTGAAGAAATCTCCTTGGTAGGGGAGATTCCAATGGTGATCAGCTTTGATTGGCCAATGCTAATGAAGGGATGTGACCACTAAGGTTGCAGGTCCTTTAATCCAAATGATTAGTTTGGATTTTGGCAGTTCAGTACTGCCAAAGCATACACCTAGGAGCAAAGATGAGGGATTGTAATTAAGAAAGGTCATTA
This sequence comes from Neotoma lepida, assembly GCA_001675575.1. Classification (NCBI taxonomy): domain Eukaryota; kingdom Metazoa; phylum Chordata; class Mammalia; order Rodentia; family Cricetidae; genus Neotoma; species Neotoma lepida. Next base: position 53,065 of record LZPO01097478.1, read on the forward strand.
ATGACAGTAACATGTAACAGGTATGTCACAGGCTATCTCCTGATATGATTTAGATATTTTAAATTAAGTATTTATAAGCCCAAGGAGTGGGTATTAGGCTTTCTGATTTATTCATTACAGGTCAAGTACCTTGCTCACGAGGAGTGTAGGATCACATGTTCATCAGAGGTTTGTGGCTCGTGGAATTTTAAAGTAGATGGAACAGGATTGAAAATGGAAAATGGGAGAAGTGGGTTAGTGATGTAGTTGAGTTGGTAGAGTGGTTGTCTGGAACATGCAAATCCCTGGATTCAGTCCCTAACACCACATAAGTTAGGCCTAGTAGTGCACTCTGCACTGGGGAGGGAAAGGCGGGAGGATCAGAAATTCAAGCTTATCCTGGGTACATAGAGACTTGATGGTCAGCTACTGGAGACTCTGGGACAAAATTTTAAATGAGGATGAATGCTCAGGGAGCATCTTGTCTCTGTTGTTGGAGAAAATTCATGACTGCCTGAAAAATACTTCTCTGGTCTTTCATGGTGTCAAATGCCTGTAATTCCAGCATTTAGGAGACAGAATGAAAAGAATCAGGAGTTCAATGTCTTCCTCAGTTATGGGCCTGCCTGGGCTATATGAGACCCTATAACAAAAGATGAACGAACGAAAAACAATTAAACAAAACAAAACAAAACCTTAGTGTTTTTGAGTGCAGGCTGCCCTCAAGGCAAGCCTGGTATTTCCAGGAGTTTACAATTACTGAGTGGACATTCCAGCATCTGCAGAGGACCACTATGACCTTGCTGAAGATATATCCAGGCAGCCTGCATTTGCCAGGGAAAGCAACACGCCTAAGACAAAATAGATGATGACCTGTAGCCATTTTCATCTAGGCCAGAGGGGAAGCGGTTCATCCCGACAGCCCTGCTGGAGACTTGTGATTGATAGTCACAATAGTTCATTTGCATGAAGAACTTTGTAATAATTGGTGCAATGTCCTTGGCCTACCCCCACATATTCCATCAGGCTTCCCCCCCACAAGCTTTTTGAGAGAGGATGCAGTTTAGCACAAACTGGCCCCAAACTGCCTGTGTAACGAAGAATCACCATAAACTTCTAATCCTCCTGTCTTTATCCACAAGTGCCTTGACTCCAGGAGTGGGCCAGCACACCAGGCTTGCCTCACTTTTTGAGCCCCTGGACTAACTACTCCGTGGTGTTGCAAAATTGGGCCCACATAAAAGCTTCTCCCAAATCATTTTTTTGTTTGTTTGCCTGCTTTTTCTTTTTCTAAGTAGAGCAGGCTGAGCGTGGAAGTCAAAGAGTAGACAGCACCTTCACAGCCTAAAGCAACAAGGCCTTACTTAGTTCTCCATATTTTGAGGTTCAAGCCTTTGACACACGTCCATTTCAGCCAACAGTAGAAGAGCCCTTTCCCCCTGCTCATGATTTCTTTCTTTCTTTCTTTCTTTCTTTCTTTCTTTCTTTCTTTCTTTCTTTCTTTCTTTCTTTCTTTCTTTCTTT
>LZPO01097478.1:66846-81127 GCA_001675575.1 Neotoma lepida
TTAAAGGACTATGCCACCAGGCCTGGCCTTTCTCTTAGCACTGGGCCGTATGGATCATATTTTCCCGAGATTGACTCTGGTTATCTGTATCTTGTGTGCTTACCAACATCCTGCTTGGCAAACGTCTAGCACTCTTAATTCCACTTGCCCCTTTATCTGACTTCTTACTACTTTTGAGAACTTGGGGTCATTTTCTGTTTTAGTTATGTTTCATTTTCTGTTTTAGTTATGTTTCCTCATCTACCTGGGACTGAGACCAGGAAGTTGGACCTTTTTGGCCATTCTTTTCCATTTAATTTGTCTGTTGNCTATTGTCAATTGTCTATTGGCCTTTTAGAAATTGTTTTTAATTANGTATNTGTGTGTGAATCTGTGTGGGTATGTGCACGTGGGTGCAGGTGCCTGCAGAGGCCAGGGGCACNGNATCCTCCTGGAGNTGGACTTAGAGACAGGTCCAAGTCTCCTGATGTGGGTGCTGGGAACCAAATCAGGGTCCTATTGTTCTTAACTGCTGAGCCATCTTACTAGCCTGTACTGGCCTTTTTAAAGTTGCCATTTCCTTTTTAAAGTTGCCATTTTCTTAAATTGTTTTATAGTATTTTATTAGCATTAGAGTTTCATGTATCCAAGCTGCCCTCTGACTTGCTACATAGCCGAAGATAACCTTAGACTTTATGATCCTCTTGCCTCTATCCCGGTTTTGGAATCACAAGTACGTAAGTGTGACTGTGCCTGGCTTTATGTGATGCTAGGGGTTGAACTCAAGGCTTCCTATATGCTAGGGAGCACTCTACCAACTAAGCTAGAACTTCAGCCATTTGTTTTGTTTTGTTAACAAATATTTGTTTTCTTAACAAATCACTCCTAGTGTGTTTGTTTACATGGTGTGTATGTGAGTGTGGGTACATGTGTGTTATTGCATCCATGTGGCGGTCAGAGGGTGGCTCAAGCTCTTTGTTTGTGTATTTTTTTGTTTGTTTTTGAGGTTTTCAAGGCAGGGTTTCTCCATGTGGACCTGGCAGTCCTGGAACTCACTTTGTAGACCAGGCTGGCCTAGAACTCACAGAGATCCCTCTGCCTCTGCCTCCCAAGTGCTGAGATTAAAAATGTACACCACCAGCGCCATGCCTCTTAAGTTCTTGCCATGCCTCTTAAGTTCTTAGAAATTGGCTTGGTTATTATTTGTTTTTTTTTTCATATTCAAAAGTACAATTTTTATCTAGGCTGGTTGTGTAGCTCAGCAGTTAGAGCACTTGACTATCATGTTTGCAGCCCTAGAGTTAATCTCTCATCCTCACCCCCCCCAAAAAAAAATAGACTTTTCTCCTTGCAGAAAAGAGGAAATAAGTATAAAGAAGCCTGAGGTCACGGTGGTGCTAACCTGTCATCCAGCATTGGAGACAGAGGCAGGAGGACTGCTCTAAGTTTGAGGCNACCCTGGTTCTCCAGCTTTCAGCTTCAATTCAATTCACCCCCAGGAAAATCTTACCTCTTTTTGTTGCTGTTGTTTAAATGTCTCTATGTATGTGGTATGTATGTTTGTGTATTCTTGTTCAATGTGTGTGGGTACAGGTGTCTTCCTCATTGCTCTCCACACTTCACTGAAACTGGAACTTGCAAATTTGGGTAGTCTAGCTAGCTAGCTTTCCACAGGATCCNCTACATCCTATCAGAGGCACTGGGATTACAGGGGGGTGTTGCTGTATCCCCTTGACTTTAATATGGGTGCTGGAGATCCAAACTCTGGTCCTGATGCTCACACAGCAAGCACCTTATCCACCGAGCCATCTCCCTAGCCCCAGAAAACCTTTCTTAACCCTACTTACCATAACTACTCTTTGACTCCATTATTTCCCTTGAGTTACTTCATCTGTGTTGTCTTAATGAAAACATGCTGTTTTGTCGTTATGAGACACACTTACCAGTGATGTTTTCACTTTTCTTATTTTTAGAGTCTGATGTCCCAGCAGAACTGCANGTGTTAAAAGAACCCCTACAGCAGCCCACGTTCCCCTTCGTAGTGGCAAACCAGCTACTGCTCGTCTCCTTGCTGGAACACTTGAGCCACGTGCATGAGCCAAACCCCCTTCATTCAAAACAGGTGTTTAAATGTGAGTAAGTCCAAATGGGTGGTGTTAAGTAAAGCTTGTTAAAAATGCTGCCTTCGAGGTGCATGGAGGGGCTGGAAAATGAGTGGGATTGGGGCTCATGATGTGAAATTGCCAAAGAATCAATAAAATACTATGTTTAAAAAAAATACTGCCTTCGATGTTGTGCTTCTGAGAAGCAGCTGGTGTATAAAAATCAGGTACAAAATACATGTGACTGATTTCCCATTCCTTAAATTCATTTCAACTTTCCTTTCTGTAATTCCTTGTACATAGAAAATTGCATGTGATCCAATAAATTAAAATATCATTTGCAGCAATAATATGATATTCATTTAATCCTTGAGAATCTGTTAGGCTCTGGTTGGTGAGCAACTAAACCTCATTCCTATTTCACTTTTTTGGAAGTACTGGGGATTACACTTGGGGCCTCACTTGTGTTAGGAAAGCATCGAGACACCGCTCTAGNCCTGACCTAGGCTTTTTGTTTTTGATTGTTTTTTGAGGTTGTTCATGTAAGTCCAGACTAGCCTCGGACTGTATGTATCAGAGGCTGGCCTTGAACTCCTCCTGCCTCCACCTCCCAAGCACTGGAGTACAGACAGTGTGCTACCACAGCCATTTTATGTAGTGATCCCACCCAAGGATTTGTGTATACAAGGCAGAGACATTCTGCCGATATCCCCAGACACTGCCTCAGTCCTGACCAGAGGGCTGCAGGGGTTCCATACCATGTTGTTGAAAAGGTTGAATCTTGTTTTTCCTGTCTTAGGNTATTTGTATTTCAGAAACATGAGCCCCAAAGTTTGCAGAATTATATATTATGATTCTGGTTTGTCCTTTTGACTGAGACCAGCTTCTTTCTCTTCAGCTGTAGATTCAGGACCCTTCTACTGAGAAATCCTTCCCAAGTCTTAGAAAGTAGCATGTTTTAGTATTTAAGTGTATAGTGCCATTTAAATAAACCCGATAGACATGAAGAGTGGGTAAAATATTTTTTTTATTAACAAATCACTCCTAGTGTGTTTGTTTATGTTGTATGTATGTGAGTGCGGGTACATGTGTGTTTTTGCATCCATGTGGAGGTCAGAGGGTGGCCTTCAGCAGTTGGTTCTTTCCTTCCACTGTGCTTCCAGGGATCAAACTGAGGGTGACAGGTTTGCATGGGCTGAGCCTTCCTGTCAGTGTCTTTTATCCTGAATAAAGAAATGTCATACTGTGGATTGTAAGCAGTGTTGTGTTGGAGGAGGAGGCTTACAGAGGGATGCCCCTAGGCTCCAAAGTACTGCACTGCTGTGTTAGGCTCATGGCTTTGAAGAATTAGAATCTTACTTGTAAAACNCAAATCTGTGTGCACAGAACTTTTTTGCTGTTTTTCTTCTCTACCCTGGGGATAACACTCAGGGTCTTGTGCATTCAGAGTTGATGCTGCTATACCACTTAACTACACCCCCAGCCTGATGTTAAAGTAGTTTTAAATGCCATGTATTGAGCCTTTTTAGATGACTGAACTTTAAAACATGTATATTTTAGCTAGGTGTGGTGGTATATACCTGTAATCCCAGCAGAAGAGACAGAAGCAGGAGGGTTAGGAGTTAAAGGTTCAAGACCACCCTTTACAATATAACAAGTTTGAGGCCAGCCTGAGCTATATGAGACACTGTCTCACTGTGGAGGGGTGCTATTTAATTTAATAATAAAAAGACCTTAGTTTATTTCAGTGGTATGTTTGTTAGTTTGCAAAATTTCCCAAGAAACCGTTTTTGATGAGATTCATTTCATTGGAAGGAAGATCCTCTACAGTTACCTGTATTCCTTTTTGGTTTGTTTTCTTCTGGTAGTGCTGGGCATCCAACCCAGGGCTTCATACTTGTTAGGCTTTACTCCTGAGGAACATCCTCAGCCATACCTGTTTCTCTTTTTATCTCCTCCTCCTCTTCCCTCTCCTTCCTCCCTTTCCTCTCTATCTTCTGTCTACTGCCTCTCTTTTCCCTATCTCCTCTCTTCCTCTCTCTTTCCTCTCATCCTGTCCCCTCTTTATTTTCTCTCGCCTTTCTCCCTGCCCCTCCCTCCCTCTTCTTTCTTTCCTTTAAAAATAAAATCATTTTATGTGTGTAGGGTTTTGCCTGCATGTATGTCTGTGCAACATGTGGCCTAGGGCCTGCAGAGGCAGGAGGACGGTTGGATCTCCTGGAACTACAGAGGATTTATGAGCCACTTTGTGGGTGCTGGAATTGAACCGAAGTCCTCTGAAAGATCAACCAGCACTCTTAACTACTGAGCTATCCGTTCAGCCCTCTTTCTCCTCCTCTTCCTCCTTCTTATTTCCCCTTCTTCTCCTTCTCTTCCTCCACCTCCTACCACTTCCTTTGCCTCCATTTTTTTTGGTGGGGGAGAGGTTGTCCAGATGGTCTCTGTAGCCTTGGCTGTCCTAGATCCTAGAACTTGCTCTGTAGACCAGGCTGTCCTCGAACTCACAGAGATCTGCCTGTCTCTGCCTCCTGAGTGCTGGGGATTAAAGGTGTGCATCACCACCTCCTGTTTTTGTTTTTGTTTTTTAAAGACAGAGTCTCACTGTGTAGCCCTGGTTGGCTTGGAACTCACTCTGTAGACCAGGATGGCCTCATACTCACAGAGATCCGCCTGCCTCTGCCTCTTGATGGATAGGGTCAAAGATGTTCACCACCACACCCTCCCATCCTTTCTTCTTTGTGCCCTCCTGTCTTCTACCTCTGTTTTTCTTGTTTTCTCTCTTTTCCCCTCTTCTCTTTCCATCTTGACTTTCTTTTTCCTCTCCCTCCTCTTCCATTTCTGGTGTGGTGTGAGCCACCACACTTGGCTCTGCCCGTATTCTTTATGCATAAATTAACGACATTTTTATAGAAGCAACTTTTTCTTAGGCACCTGGTGCACAGTCTGGATGTCCGTCTACTACGTCCCCCTCCCCTTTTGAGACAAGGTCTCGTGTAGCCCAGACTAGCCTCAGACCTGCTGGATAGATGACTTTGGACTGAGGATCCTTCTTTCTTACCAGCCTGCATGCTGGGGTTACAGGTTTGCTCACCTTGCCCTGCCTGCTGTCAAGTTTTCTAGTAATAGCTTATTGTATTTTTTTATAGTACTCTGCCAGACTTTTATCAAGATGGGGCTGCTGTCTTCATTTACCTGCAGTGATGAGTTCAGCTCACTGAGACTACACCACAACAGAGCCATCACTCATTTAATGAGGTCTGCCAAAGAGAGAGTACGTCAGGTAAGCCCTACCACCTGTATTTTGTGTATGACAAGTAAATTTGAATCTTAGAAAAGCCATATGTGGGGGCTGAAGAGATAGCTGTAGTTAACGGGACTTGCACAGGGCTCAAGTTTGGTTTCTAGCACCTACATGGTGGCTCACAACTATTGGTAACTCTGTGGAGTGACCTCCATGGGTACCAGGTACCGACTGAGGTGAGTTCTTGTAGGCAAAAACACTGAAATGCATAAAATACATTTAAAAAAAGAAAGGACAGAACACTGTGTTTTGCTGGGTGTGTGGCTATGGCAGGGCATTTGCCTAGGGTGCCTAGTGCTGTGTGTTCTATCTCCGGGGCTTAAAAAAAAAGGTAGAAAAAGAGAACATGTATATATATATGTGTGTATATATATGTATATACACACATATATATATACACACACATATATGTATATATATATATGGAGGGAGTGTTCAAGACCGGGTGTCTCTGTATAGTCTTGGCTGCCCTGGAACTCACGCTGTAGACAGGCTGGCCTCAAACTCTCAGAGATCCTCCTGTCCCTGTTTCCCAAGTGCTAGGATTAAAGGCGTGTGCCACCACCACCCAACGAGAACTGTATTTTTAAAGCATTACTTAATTTTAATTATATGCGTGGTTCTTAAAAATAGAAACTTGGGCAAATTGACAATATTAGTTCTTTTACTATATACTGTTTTATGGGAGCTGGGGAAAATGGAAGAAAATAGCCAAAAATCTAAACCCTCATGAAGCTTGTGTTCTGATGCAGAGGGCAGTAACAATAGGGAAAGTTAGAATAAATGTGGATGGCACATAGGTAGTGGAGGGGATTAGAGAATGCTGCTAGGGGCATGTGACTTCCAGGTACAGTGGCCATGGCAGGCCTCACTGGGAAAGTGGTCAAGTCTAGAGCTGGGAGACAGTTAACTGCAGGTGCATGAAGGTGGAGAATTCCAGGCAGAGCCCGATATTCGCAAGTGCCCTTTTCTGAGTATGTGCTGGTGGTTGTGTGCTGCTCATTTCTGCAAGGCTGCCTTGCATCTAGACAGAACAGGGAAAGGGGAGGAGTGGAAGAGAGAGTGGGAGGGGCCCTGGGGTAGGGGACCATTCCCTCCTCTCTCCTTGCCTACTGAATCCACCAGGAGGGGCATCAGGCTGGGCAGTAACAACAGTACTATTGCCTGCTGCTGTTTTCTTCTTTAGTCCTTTTTTTTTTTTTGGACAGAATCTCACACTGTAGCACAGATAGTTCTAGAAATTGATGTAGCCCATGCTGGCCTCAAACTCTTCATACTTCTGCTCTAAGCCTTCTAAGTGGGTTTAATAGTCACGGCCAGCTTGGAGTAGGATCTTGAGACCATTTTATAAACTTGGTTTTACACAGAGTGGACACAGGAAACACTGCAGGATTTTAAGCATAAGAACATTTTCACATGTTCACATCTGGTACTGTGCTGCAAATAGATGGAGAGGTTCAAGGGCAGGGAGACAGGTGCAAGGATGTGGGCAAGAAGATGGTGTAGCTCCAGATGGGGCGGTAGCAGTGAAGATGGGAGTAGCCAGTTTCTTCATAGATTCTTGAAGTGAAGTTAGTTTTTGCTCATGGAGCTCCTTGCAAAAAAATTCTCAGCTCTGAAATATTTTTATTCATAATCTGTTAAGTAATATTAAAATGTTGTTTCTAAGCTGAATATGTGGCTCAGTCCTATAATCCCAGCACTCAGGCAGAGTCAAGAGGATTGCTGCCAGTTTGAGACTAGCTTTGTTTACATGGTGACTTCTAGGTTAGCCAAGGCTACATCAACACCCTGTATCAAAAACAACAACAGAAGGCTATTTTTTTCCTTGTGTGACGGCTCATGTTTGTAATTCAAGTACCCAGCAGGTTGAGGCAGGAGGATTATGAGTCCAAGGCCAAGTTTTGCTATATAGTAAACCTGTTTCACAAAAAGCCCTAGTAAATAAGTAAAATGCTAGACTATGGTCTTGTTTTAGGTATGTAAGCATTTGGATTATTGTGATGTTGAACTTGATTCCTTGTTTGTCAGATGTTTCAAGTGGTTCTTAAAATTTTTTTCATTTTAGGATCCTTGTGAAGATAATTCTTACATGCAGAAAATCAGGTATGTATCTTAACACTTTTCCACTAACTAGAGTAAATTAAAAGAAATCAAAATTATTTTATAAATATTATTTCTTGCCAGGCAGTGGTAGCACACGCCTTTAATCCCAGTACTCAGGAGGCAGAGGCAGTTGGATCTCTTGAGTTTGAGGCCAGCCTGGGCTATTGAGTTGAGTTCCAGGATAGCCATGGCTACACAGAGAAACCATGTCTACAAAAGGAAAAACAAAACAAAACAAACAAAAACTTATTTCTTTATTCTTTGTTTTTTGAGACATATTCTTGCTGTGTACCTAGTTTGGCCTGGAAGTTCACATTCATCCCCCTGCCACTCTGTCCAGAGCACTGGGTTACACCACGCCTGTCTGCTCTTGGAAAGTATGGAACTGTGTGGCCAGCACTTTGCACTGCTCTAAGAGTTCCTTTGCTCCTTGTTCCCTTGTTTTTCATCTCATGTCCCCCACTGAGTGTGGACTCTATCAGCTTGCCTTTGCCTTTCCCTCTTTGTTTTTGTTTCTTTGAGACAGGGTCTTATGTAGCTCACCTGTTCTCATTTTTGCTTTGTAGCTGAGACTGACCTTAAATTCTTGATCCTCCTGCCTCCACTTCCTAACTAATGCTGAGATTGCAGGCCTGAAGCCGCTGCATTTGGTCTGCTCTCTTTGTGTTTGAGTGTATTTGTTGGCGTGCACCCGTGCGCACATGCATTTGGAGGCTAGTGGTTGATAAAAGGTGTTTTCCTCCATCTTGCTGTCCATTGTGTATTGAGGTACAGAGGTGCATGTGAAGCTTTCTGGTTTGGTTAGTTTAGCCAGCTTGCTTGCTCTAGGAGCCCTTGTTTCTTCCTCCCTATTGCTGCAATTGCAGGTGGGCTGCCATGCCCAGCAGGTGTCTGTGTGGGCACTGGGATCTGTGCCGCTGTCTTCATGCTTCCCCCAGGAGCCATCACCTCAGCCCTCTTCCCTGGTTCTGTTTAGATCAAGTCTCTGTAACCCAAACTGTCTTCATACTCAGGTCTCCTGCTGGGATTATAGACATGTGCAACCGTGTCCAGCAAACACCACCATTAATTAGACTATTGATACTTCTTTTAGGAAAACACCATTGGCCTTTTACTTTACTTACAAAATTTAAAGAAATCTCTAAGGAGCCTGGATCATTTCAGAGTTTAAGGTTGGGAGTCTTGTGGTAGTGTACAACCGTAATCCCAGCACATGGAAAACAGAAATGGGAGGCTTGCCACATGTTGAAGGCCAGCCTTGGCCTACAGTAGTGAGTTCTAGGAAGCCTGGACTCCAGAGTAAGACCTTGTTTCAAATCCCCAGCAACCCCCCAAAAACACTAAGACAAGAAATTTAAGTAAAACTATCTGGTAATGGGTGTACCTCAGCACTTAGGAGGTAAAGACAGCAGGTTCAGAAGTCTAAGGGTATGCTTTGGCTACTGGAGACCCTGTCTCTCAACAAGGAAGAAAAGCTCACCTAATTTCTTAGACTAATTACTCCTGTCCGATTTTACTATCTATAAAACATTGTTGCCGATTTCTGCTGGAATGTTAACTACTTAATTTAGTGAGCCTTCTTGCTATTTTTATTACATTTTTAATTTACCATTTTCTTCCCATAGGAAATTAGAAATTTCCTTTTAGGTGAGTCTTTCTACCTTGCAGTTTACTGATAAATGAGTCTCAGCAGGTTGGTAACACAGTGCGTACATTTGATTGTCCCATCTTAATATTGATGGCCTGTCTGTATTTAACTTTTAGATCCAGGGAGATAGCTTTTGAAGCACAAACCTCGCGCTACTTAAATGAATTTGAAGAGCTTGCCATCTTAGGAAAAGGAGGATATGGAAGAGTATACAAGGTTTGTTTTGTTTTTGCTGTTTGCACATTTTAACCTATTATGCCATATGTGTATTTTGAGAAGTTATTTTCATTTTTATGATTAGAAATACCTAGAGATTCCTAAAACCATGTGTTTTTATTTTCAATAGGTTTTAATTTTTTCCCTAACCATGTTATTAATGCTGGTTGTTTAGTTAGATTCTGGAAACTGAGTTTTTATTCTGTAGTTTAGGGTTATTAAAAATACGTTGTAAGGCAGGCATGGTGGCACACCTTTAATTCTAGTACTGGGATGGCAGAGGCAGGTGGATCTCCTAATTTGAGCACAGCCTGGTCTATAAAGCAAATGCCAGCCCAGCCAGGACTACACAGTGAGACCTTGTCTTNAAGAGAGAGAGAGAGAAGAAAAGGAAAACGTGTTGTAAAGAAGAGATGAATGTAGAAAAGGATTTGTAGGGAGGAAGGGGATTAACAAGGGTGGGGTGAAAGTGATTTTTGTCTCGTTCAAGTATTCGATCTTAGTCAGGATTTCTATTGCTGCAGTTAAACACCATGACCAAAGAGCAAGTCAGGGAGGAAAGGGTTTGTTTGGCTTACACTTCAGCATTGCTGTTCATCACTGAAGGAAGTCAGGACAGGAACTCAAACACAGCAGGATCCCGGAAGCAGGAGCTGATGCAGAGGCCATGGAGGGGAGCCTGGGGTTGAACACAGTTAGTTTGCAAAGGTCCTGCTCCAGAAGACTAGGACTGACTTTCCTCCTTGTAGGAAGAATGGCTTAAGCTTAATTTGATTTCTGCCTGGTTTGGGTTATCAAAGCTCACATGATATAAATGCCTTTTTCAGTTGCATTTGATGGAATTTAATAACTTTTTCTTTTCTTCTGGCTTTTCAGGTCCGGAACAAATTAGACGGTCAGCATTATGCCATTAAGAAAATCCTGATTAACAGTGCAACTAAAACCGACTGTATGAAGGTATGATTTTGGATGTGTGTGTGTGCAGGTGCACATGCTGTTGAGTTTGGGTGTGAGGGTGCAGACGCTGTGCATGTTGTGGGTGATGTTGCTCAGGCACCATCCACCTTGATTTTACAGATGAGTTCTCTCACTGCACTGCAGCTGCTCACTAAGCAAGCAGGATTGGTTGGCCAGTGAGCTCCAGGAATCCTCATCTCAACCTCCCCAGGGTTGGGATTACAAGCAGGTGACATGCTCAGTCCTTTTTTTTTTTTAATGTGAATTCTGACCATCAAACTCAAGTCTTCACACTTGGCAAACTGAGCACTTGACTGACCAAGCTATCTCGCTAACCCTGAAGGTAGGGTTTCAGAAAATGATTTGAGCTGGGCCAGGCATAGTGGTGCTAAGTGGAGGGAGGAGGGTCAGTTCAAGGTCTGCTTCTGTCATGGAGCAAGTTGCAGGCTAGACCCAGGCTAGTTCCAGACCGTATCTATCCTCAAAGCCACCCCCATCAAAAAACAGTATGATTTGAGCTGGACCTGCTCATGAACCAATAGTCTATGCTACTGGAGAGGGTGAGGTGGGATGGTCACTTGAGACTAGCCAGGCTGTATAATGAAACCTCATTGTTTAAAAAATATTGGTGAAACCTCATTGTTTAAAAAAAATTGGTGAAGGATGCCTGGCAAGTCAGGTATGTAATCGCACTTCTCAGGGTGAAGCTGGAGAATTGAAAATTCAAGACCTACCAGGACTCCCACATGAGTTCACGCCTAGGTAGCTTAGTAAGACCCTTTCTCAAAAAGTCAGAGGAAGAAGCCAGAAGGTGGTGGCGCACGCCTTTAATCCCAGCACTCGGGAGGCAGAGGCAGGCAGATCTCTGTGAGTTCGAGGCCAGCCTGGGCTACCGAGTGAGTTCCAGGAAAGGCGCAAAGCTACACAGAGAAACCCTGTCTCGAAAAACAAACAAACAAACAAAAAAACAAAACAAAAACAAAAAAAAAGTCAGAGGAAGGCCAAGGATACAACCTTCCTTTGCCAGGGAGGCAAGTGTGAGTACTTGCTTCCATGTGAAGGCTCTAGGTTCTACTGTAGTACTGAGAGAGGGCAGTGCAGGAGGGAGCTGTGAGGTACACGACTAACTGTGTGATTTGTTTTAAAGAATTCGATCTGTAGTTATACATATTTGCTAAATAGTAGGTTTTATCAGTAACTATAAAATGAATTTTTATTTGATGTAATTGTTCTTTAAAATTGTATTTTTTCTGTTTTATTTTTATATATTCATTTTATTTTTGAGATTTTGTCTCACTATGTAGACCAGGCTGCTTCTGCCTCACAAATGACTAAGACTAAAGTCATGTGACAGGCTATGTACGTGTCTGTACATGGATGTGTGCCCACAGTGCTTGTGTGGAGGTCAGAGGACAACTTGTAGGCATTGGTTCTCTTCCTTCTACCGTGTGGATCCCAGGGACCAGATTGAGGTCATCAGGCTTGGCAGCGAGGTGCCTTTCCCTTCTGAGCTGTCTCACCAGTGAGAAATTAGTTTTTTAAGTACTTGGTTACCATACTGTCCAGCTTGTTACATAAAAGGATGGGCCATTGACATGCTGTGTGGTCCTGGATAAATTTCTTTTCTTCAGAGTCACTGTGTCTCTGACTGTTTAAGTAACAGTGACAAATCCATCATGTCATAGCTGTGATCCCAGTGCTCAGAATCCTGAGCAGGAGGAGCAGGACTTCACAGCCACACTGTGCTGCATTGTGAGACACTGTCAACAAACATAGAAACAAACTGAACCACTCCAGAGAGGCTGGGGTGCAGCTCCGTGGTAGAGAGCTTATCCAGCATGCTCAAGGCTCTTAAATTCTCAGCAGCATTTTAAAAAAGGAAAGAAGATAGAGGTAAGAAAACAACAGGAGGAAGACTGGAGTCTTGCTTCCAGTGGGGAGGAGGGATGCAAGAGTCAAGTGAACTGTCCAGACAGAAAGTAAGCATGGAGTTGCTGGAACAATTGCTGTTTGGCTGGGTGTGATGGGCCTGCTTCTAATCCCAGCACTTGAGAGGCAGAACTCCAGCACGTGAGAAGCAGGGCAGGACGATCTCTGTGAGTTCGAAGCCAGCCTGGTTTACATATAGAGGTCCAGGACAGCCAGTACTGTATAGAGAGATCCTGTCTCAAAAAACATCAAGAAAAAATAGTTGCTGTTTGTCCTTCACAGGATTCTTCCTGTTACTTCTGTGTAGTTCAGATTCCTTTTTCAGAAGGATTACTAGTTTTCTTCCAGGGCAAGTAGTATTGGGTAACAAACTGCCAGTAGAAAACAATAGTAATTGTTTTGTTTAGGTGCTACGAGAAGTAAAGGTTCTGGCAGGTCTCCAACATCCCAACATTGTCGGCTATCACACTGCATGGATAGAACATGTTCATGTGGTTCGGCCACAAGGTAAGTTGCTTTTATTTCACTTAGTCCCTCATTCATTCATTGATTCCATTCATTTATCTATCTATCTATCTATCTATCTATCTATCTATCTATCTATCTATCTATTTATTGGGGGCTTGTTTTTTAGATAGAGTCTCTATATAGCTGTAGCTGTCCTGGCACTCCCTATGTAGAACTGGTCTTGAACTCACAGAGGTCTGCCTGCCTCTGCTTCCTGAGTGCTGGGATTAAAAAGGTTGTGCCACCATAACCAGCTTTTAAAAAAAGACTTTTTACATTTTATTTTATTTTTTGAGACAGAGTCTATGTATCCCTGGCTAGCCTTGAACTCATGGATATCTACCTGTCTCTGCCTCCCAAGTGCTACGGTTAAAGGCATGTGCCACCATACCTACTGCCTAGCTTATTTACTTTTAAGTATGTGTATAAATATGTTTCTCTGTGTGGGAATGTACACACATGCTTGGTGGTACCCTCCCCTGGATCTGGAATTAGTAAGTTGTCAGCCACCTGACGTGGGTGCTGGGAATGGAACTTGGGTCACCCTCTGCATCTTAACTGTTGAGCCATCTCTGCAACCCCTGGTTTGGTTTTTTGAGACAGGGTTTTACTGTGTAGTCCTGGCTGGCCTGGTATGCTCTACATGCTGGCCAGAAATTTGCTGTAGTTCTTCTGCCTATGCCTCTAGCATGCTAGGGTTACTGGCATGAGCCACTATGCCCAGCTAAGCGAAGTAGTTTTTGTTGATACAAGTCAATCATCCCTAGTCTAAAAATTGAGAATCTGAAAAGTTCCCAAATCTAAAACTTTTAGAACCTCATAAAAGCACACTTTTTTTTGATATTTGAATCCTTTTGGATTTTAGGACTGGGGAGCCCTCTGGTATTCTGTGCATACATTCTAGAAAAAAAAGAAAAAAGTCCCAAATCTGAAGTGCTTTGGTCTCCACCTCCCCAATGTACTCAATCTCTACATGAATGTCTAGTGAGCTTCTGCCCTTGAGCCAAATCCGCCCTGCCCTAGCATACACAATCGGAGAATGGTTTTGTTTTTATTTACGTATTATTTTAAAAAATTTGAGGCAAGATTTGCATTATTAACAAACCCAAATTAGTCTCAAAGTTAATTAGCTCGTTGGCCTTTAAGTCAAGATCCTATCTCAGCCTCCTGAGGACCGAGATTACAAGCATGTGCTTGTATACAGAGTTTTCATTTCTGCTTAGTTTGTTTTTTTGTCAGTGCTAAGGAGTGAACATGCTAGGCAAGCATTCTCCTACTGAACTGTATCCCCGGCCCCAGGTTTTGCACTTTCAAATAGTCAGAAGGAGGGAATGGTTCAGCTGTAAAATGCCTGCCATGTAAGCAGGAGGACCTGAGTTTGGATTCCTAGCAATGATGCAAAAAGACACTGCAGGTGCGTCCCCAGTCCCAGCACTGGGGTCCCTGGAGACCATTGGCCAGCCAGCCTCGCCAAGGGGATGAGCTCAGATTCAATCAGAGACTGTCTCATAAAATAAGGTAAAGAATGAGAAAGAC
>LZPO01097479.1:0-24421 GCA_001675575.1 Neotoma lepida
GAGTCACAGAGAACCAAATGGATTAAGGGCGTATGCTAACTTGCATGGCTATTGTTTTCTATTAGTGGCTGGCAGCCCCGTTTTTCCTCTGACCCTCAGATAAATTTTATTAGGGAGGACAAATAAGATATCACCACACTTAGTGATTAGACACACATCTTTAAGTCAGTTTCTGTTAGCCTGAATAGACCATCATAACCTTACAAAAATCAATACTTACCCAAAATATCTTAGAGGCATGTTGTTATCTTCTTAGTGTAGGGAAAATAACATAAAGCAAACCATCTTGGAGGCCTGAAGTTGCCTCTTTAGTCTAACAAAAATCTATTTTTCCAAACAAGAGTTGAATCCAAGTTATATATATGTTATACAAATTAAGATTACCTATATATGGATTTTTAATTATCCTTTTGTAGGAAGTTTTAAGCTAATTTTTTTTCTGCTCGGAATTTTACAGAGTTTTAAAGTATACTCTCTCTGGTTTTACAAATCCTGAGATAAAGAAAGTTTACATTTCAACAAAAGCTTCAAAGATACTCATGACTTTTAATGGAATAGGATTTCTTAAAACACACCCCTCTTACAGATTCTGAGATAAAGGAAGTTTGCATTTCAACAAAAGCTTTAAAGGAATCCATAACCCTGAATAGGAGAACATTTTAATAAACCAAACCAAGAAAAGGGGGCAGTGCTCAGAGAGCTGAGCATCTGGGATTACATTTAGAAATTTTACTTTCATAAGGAAATTTCTCTTGATTAAAAATATTTAAATACCATGTGATAAGCAATAGTAACCTCTATTGAGAATAGTTTACCTCTTAGCTGTTCTCAAGCTCATAGTATCTTTTCTTGCACTGTCCTGTTGTTCACCTTCTCCCTGCCTCAGAGCCAGGGGCCCAGCTTGGCCTAGGAGAGAGACTTCTAGACAAATATGCTTGGATCTCAAGTGGGTAGGCCAAATCCCATCCAGAGCCTGCTTTTTAGTAGAGTAGAACAATATGTGACAATTTCTAATATTATTCATATCTAAAAGACATTTGAATCTCTGTGATACTGAACCCAGTGATCAGAGTGGGGGAAGAAAGTAGAGAACAGAAAAGGTCTAGAGATAAGGCCAGAGCAGAGAGCAAAGAAGGCATAGAGATAAGGGATTTTCAGATCATTTGTGCAGTCTCAAAAATTGTCACAATCCATAAGAGTTTGGAAATCAAATGTTCCATTTTCTGGCCATTAAGACTGATTGTCAAGCTTGTTTTGAGGCCAAGCTGTATTGCAGTAAAAAAGAAGGTCATGCAGTTTAATGGTATCTCTTAAGTCCAAGGAGGGAAAGATACTTTAGGAGACAGGCAACAGTAATTGAAGAGTCCGGTTTTTTAATGGAAAGAGCTTATTATTAGTTAAAGCAGTAGTTCTCAACTTGTGGGTAAAGCCCCCCCCCCCCTTCGGGTTGAATGACCCTTTCATAGGGGATTTCATATCAGATATCCTGCATATAAGATATTTACATTATGATTCATATCAGTAGCAAAATGACAGTTAAGAAGTAGCAATGAAAATCATTTTATGGTTGGGGGTCACCACAACATGAGGAACTATATTAAAGGGTCATAGAATTAGAAAGACTGAGCACCATTGAGTTAGAGGGAAGAAGGAAGATATCCTTGAGTGAGGGAAAGAGAAGGAGTGAGCAGGATACTGGGTGGGTGTCACAGTAAAGGGTAAGTGCAGTAGGATGGATCTTAATCCAGGTGCATGCCTAAGGGATCCAGATTTCTCAGAGAGATGCCTGTGATCACAGTGGAGAGGCATCCATGACCACATTATGGGGCATCCAGGATGGCATAGGGAGGCTGCCTGGAGTAGTGATATTGAAGCAAGCTCCAGGTGCAGCCTGTTGGTGCTCCATTTTCTTTGGAGGTGGCCTCAGGGCAGCTGTCAGAAGCTGATATTTCTATCATGGAAAGCCCTTTCTTTCCATCCTTTCGTGTTCTTCCCACACATTACAGTTTACAGTTCTGTCTTACTGTCCACCACTGAAAGAAGTCAGGGGAGAGACAAAAACAGGGCAAGAACTCAGAGGCAGGAGCTGATGCAGAGCCCATGGAGGAATGCTGTTTACTGGATTACTCCTCATGATTTGTTCAGGTAGCTTTCTTAAAGCACTCAGGGCCACCAACCCAGGGATGGTGCTGATCAGTGATCTGATACCTCCCACATCAATCCTTAGTCAAGAAAATGCCCCACAACCAAAATTTTAGGAACATTAGTTCGTGAAGACTGTTTTAGTCAACTTTCTGAGTATTCAACAGCCATGATTAGAGGCCAAACCAAGGAGATTAAGAAGTCTAAGAGGATAGCCAATGGTTTTTCCCTGCTCTCTGTTATGGTGAGCTTTAATTGTCAATGACAACCTAGATTCACCTGAGAAAAGAGACCCAGTGAGGGATGCTCTTAATTGGGTTAACTTGTGTGCTTGTCTAAAAAGGGCATTTTCTCAGTTGAGGTTTCCTCTTTCCAAATGACTCCAGATTATGTTAAGTTGACATAAAACTAGGCATCATGGCTCTTTTTTGCTTACTTTGTTCTTCTTTTGATTTTATTTTTGAGATTATAAGTACAATATTTCCCTTTCCTTCTCTCTCTTCAAACCCTCCCATATACATCTTTCCTCTCTTTCAAATTCATAGCATCTTTTTTCACTTATGTGTATATACATATATATTCCTAAATATAATCTGTTTGGCCCATATAATGTAACTTTTGTGTATTTTTTAGGGGATGTACTTAGCATTGGACAGTTACTTGGTGTGCTCTTCCCTGAGGAAGACTACCTTTCCCTACTCCCAGCTTTCTTCAGTCACTTATAATTCTTTGTATAGGGTTAAGGTCTCATGGGCTTTGCCCCATCCAATGGCATTTCAATTGGTGTTGTACTTGTTCAGCTCATATTTGGACAGTCACTGTTGGAGACTTTATGGGTACAGTGTCTAATATTACTAGGAGGCACAATCTCACAGCAAACACCTTTGTCCTCTGGCTCTTACAATCTTTTTACATCTTATTCCACAATGTTCCCCGGGCATTAGATGAAGGAGTGTTTTACAGATGTAGCTATTGGGGCTGGGCACCACAATTCTGCGTTTTGATCAGTTGTAGTTTTCTGTAGCAGTCTCTATCAGTTGCAAAGAGAAGTTTCCTTGATGAAGGGTGAAGACTACACTCATCTGTGGTATAAGGACAACTGTTTATAGATTGTTGTTAGGGATTAACTGGCACAGCTCTTAATTGTGGATGTGATGTGACTAGCTGTTAAGGTCTTGCTGCCTTAGCTTTCCTGCTATGGTGAATCATAACCTGTGAGACAATAAACGATAAGGCACTTTTTGTCAAGGTATTTTGTTGTAACAAAAGGAGTAAAGCTAGAATATTCTCTAAGGTTAGCTATCTCCTGCAGGACCAGAGGATATGCCTCAAAAGGGTCCTACAGCTCTAGGAAGTCACTTTTCCTCTATTATTAGAGAAAGCATGGAACTCCCAGAAGTTAACCTCTATGTTAGTTACTTTTCTGTTGCTGTTATAAAATACCGTGACCATGAGCAACTTACAGAAGAAAGATTTTGTCTTAAGGTACGAGAAGGTTAGAGTCCATGATGGTGATGAAGGCAAATTATCAAGTGATAGGAGCAGTAATCTGTGAGATTACACACATGAAATAAAAAGAGAAAAAATGTGGATAGAACAGTAAACCCTCAAAGCCTACACCCAGTGATCTACTTCCTTCAGCAAGGCTGAATTCCCAAGGGTTTCATAAGCAATGCCAGAAACTGGGAAACAAGTGTTCAAATACATGAGGCTACTGAGGACATTTCTCATTCAAACCACCACATTCAGCCCCTTGGTTCCCATGAGAACATGGCCTTGTCATAATGCAAATTATCTAGTCTAACTTCAAAAGTACAAAGTCTCTTCTGAGACTCAAGGAAATCTCTTAACTGAGATCCCTTATAACACTGAAAAATAGATTACATACTTCCAACATACAATAGCACAGAAAATACATTAGTGTTCCAAAAATAAGGGAGGGGATATAGTAAGAATATATTGGACCAAAGCAATAATGAAACATCACAGGGCAAATACCAAGCTCTTTAACTCCATGTCTTTAGTTTAACTCCATGACTTTAGTTTCAAAGGGTTTAGATGGCTCCACTCCTTCAGATTTGGTTACTACAACATACGTGTCTTTCTTGAACTGGTTCCACTCCCTTATACACCTCTCTTTGACAGAGGTCTCACAAATCTGGCATCTCCCATGTCTTGGTGTCTCTACCACAACCAAGGCTTTACTTTCACAGCTTCACAGAATGGTCTCTTTGGGCCTTCTTAAAAACAAAAAACAAAAGACAAAACCTCCACATCCTGGTGACACATTGCCTAATCTTAGTAGCTCTGTGAAACCAGGGAGGAACGATCTATGATCCCTAAATATTTCTTCTTATTAAAATTAATACCATGTTCATAACACTGTCTGGTTAGGTTGCCAGCTTGGGAATGAATCTTTGGTTGCCTTGGACCATGTTAGCAGCTGTTTTTATATACTGAACTTGAATTTCCATTGGCAGGTACTTTCTAGAAGGAAGGAACCCCATGCAAGCTCTTTCACAAGTTGGAGGCTTAGCTATGTAGGGTCTTGAGCAGTGAACTTCTCTATAACAATACTCATCTCATTAAAAATTACAGCTTCCTTTTCAGTACACAACTTGACAACTCTATTTCCTGGTTGTTCTTTTCCATTGTAGATCTGCTTAAGAGTAATCAGCAGTAACCATTCAACGGACATAAATGTTATAATGTTATGCTGTCTTAAAATTTGCTCTGCCAAAGAAATTGATCCTTTATTTTAATTTATCTGTAGACAAGTTTTTAGGACAAAGGCAGAATGGAACTGCATTATTTGCCAAAATATCATATGACTGACCTCTACCTCAATTGCTAATGTAGTCTTTGTTCCCCTCTGAAACCTCATGAGTTGAGCCTCCACTGTCTGCATTGCTCTCCATAGTACTGTCTTTCAGGTTTCTATTACAACAGGTCACTAACCTCTGCTTGCAGCATTCAATTAATTACTTCTAGTCCAAAGTTGCAAAGTCTTCCACATTAAAAAAAAATGATGTTCTTCATAGCATCAACCCCACTTTCTCTGGTATTAACTTCCATATTATTATTTTCTTGTTGCTGTGATAAAGTATGATGATCAAAAGTAACTCATAGAAGAGTTTATTTTTGACTTGAGGTTCCAGGTTATAATGTATAATGGTGGGGAAGACGTAGCAGCAGGAAACTGAGAGATCACACCTCAACCCTGCACAGCAATCAGAGAGAAAGAAAGCAGGAAATGAGGTTATCTGTCAGCCTCCAAATCCACCCACAGAGATGTACTTCCTTGAGATAGACTGTACTCTCAAGAGTTCTGTAACCTCCCTAAACAAGGCCACCAACTGAGAACCAAGTGTTCAACTTCATGAGCCTCTATGAGTATAGGACATTCCCCATTCAAACCACCACAGTCTTTAACCAACATGTATTTTATAAAAAGGAGGTGAGAGGGGTCTTCTCACTGCCCTCAGCACTAAACATGCCCTCTGAAGTTTTGATTCTCCAGAAACCATCTGACTTCCAATCCAGGTGTCCCTTATACATTTCCAAGCTTACCCAAAGGACCACTCTGACATCTGTTGAGACTAACAAGCAAGGGGATTACAAGTTAAACAGACAGGTTGGCTTCAACTTCAATCTGCTTAGCTCCTATCCCTATGCTAACCACCATTGTACATGCTCTATACATTCCTCAAGAAACTAGACATGCTTTAGAGCTGTTAAGCATCTGTGGTGCACTTCACAAGCACCACAGAGCTTTGGTTATAGAGCCCAGACCAGAAGCTGCTATTACAACCAGTTCATCCCCTATAAAGTCTTTTATGGTAGACCCTTCCTCCAGACAGGCCTCTTCCTAGATCCAGACACTCCTTACCTACCTCAGTATGTTACATCATAAGTACACACAGTCATGGCTTTCATGAGTACCATGATAAGTACAGCCTGACTTCACCTTTTTGGGATCACCTCCCCACATTATCCTAGGAGACTGGGCCTACCTCAGAATCATCCCAGGGGATCTAAGCCAGTGCTTCTCAACCTTCCTAATGCTGCAACCCTTTAAGACAATTCCTCAAGCTGTGGTGACTCCATACCATAACATTATTTTTGTTGCTACGTTATAACTGTAATTTTGCTACTGTTATGAATCAGAGTGTAAATATCTGTATTTTCCAATAATCTTAGACAATACCTGTGAAAGGGTCATTTGACTAAAAAGGGGTCATGACCCACAGGTTGAGAACAACTGATCTAAGCTCCCTGGACCAGACCCTACCAACACCTCCCCATTTGGGCAACTCCAGTCAAGCTGCAAGGCGTGCCATCATGGACTCATTTGCCCAGATTTAAGACTATTTCTTCCCTTGAAGCTCCAACAACATATTTCTGGTAGCTTCTTAGAAATTTCTTAGAAATTTCCATCTTCTGTTCCAGCAAGACAGAGGTGAAGTACTCCACCCCTAAATGCCTCTAGACTCCAATAAGTAGCCAAGATTCTTTCTTTCACTTTTCTGAGCTCTACAATATAACTTTTTAAACACATATTTATTATTTGAGAATTTCATACATCTAGAGAATATGTTTGTTATACTCATGGCCCATTTCTCCTCCAACACTTTCCAGACACTCCTTTCTACATCTCCTTCTTAAACTCGTGTTAACTTTTATAACTCCCTGAGTCCAATTGGAGCTGACTGTATGCAATGATGTGGGGCCATACACTGGAATGTGGGCAACATACCAGGGGAAAACTGATTTTCCTTCCCCCAACTGCCACCAACTGCCAGTAGCTCCTCAGCAGGGGTTGGGGGCCTCATGAGTCCTTCCTCTATCCATACTGGAATGTTGAGTGGCTTCCTTGTACAGTTCTTGCGAAGGCAGTCATGGCTACTGTGAGTTCATGTATGCAATGGTCTATTATGCCCAGAGGACATTGTTTTTGAGCAGTTGTCCCAAACCTCTGTCTTTGGCAATCTTTTCACCTTCTCCTCTTCTGTGATCTTCTCTGAGCCTTTGGTGTGGGTGTGTGATATAGATGTTGTATTTAGAGCTGAGTGCTCCATGGACACTTATTCGCTGCACTTTCACCAGATGTGAGTCTCCATAGTAAGTGCTGTCTGGTGTAAAAATCACCTTCTTTGATGAGGGCTGCAGCTACAGTAATCTATCTGCACTTGGAGCTGGAAGGCTCTATGATACAATTTTATAAGCTATGTCCTCTTAGTCCTTGTAAATCCTGTAGGACCCAAACTAGTTTAGAGAATTCATCTTATAGCTCTTTCCTCAGGGAGACCCCTTTGACTATTCCTAGATGGTTATCACCACTTATCTTGGCATACTCTTTACACTTCTGTATGTAAAAATTAATGCTGTGGTGTTACTCTGTTAGCAGCCTATTAATTAACTTTTTACTACTATTCCTCTGTTCTATTTAGTTTTCTACTTTTGTGATCAACACTATAACCAAAACCAACTTGGGTTCATTTGGCTTATACTTCCATGTCACAGTCTATTATTCAGGGAATTTGAGACAAGAATTCGAGGCAGGAATCTCAATGTAGGAACTGATGCCAAAGTTATGGAAGAACAATGGCTATTGGCTTGTTCCTTCTCAGCCTGCTTTCTCATACAAACCAGGGCTACCTTTCCAGGAGTGGCACTGCCTGCCCTGAAGTACACCTTCTCACATCAATCATTGCTTAAGAATATACCTAACAAGCCTGCCCACAGGATAATCTGATAAAGAGACTCAATTGAGAATCCCCCTTCTCATATAAGTCTGGGTTTGTGTCAAGTTGACCAAAACCAACAAGCACAGGAATCAACCCCTGCTTAAAGAGTACTCCTTTGTCCTTGCTGTGGCTTTTACTATGCTGTCTCCTGAATGTCTTTACTAACTTTTCAAGCATTTCTTACTACCTCAATCCAACCATAACCACAATAACAACATTTTTTAATTTGTTGGATATATTCACAAGGAGACTTGATGATGATAATTGAGATGGCTCTTCAAGCCTTCCCTTTAGCAATAGAAGACCTGGTAAATACCTAGTACCCAAAGTTCTCCTCTGTCACCTCTTCTACAGTTAAAAAGATAGGATAGGAGGAGGCTGTCAGCTCATAAGGTTGCAGCTCATCCAAAAAGAAAGTGTAGATATGCCCAAGTCCTTGATTAGAAAGATGGCCTTCTGTTTCTATTATATAGAAGGAAATGGGTCTAATCTATGGGTCTAAATATCATCTTATCCAAACAAACTATCCCTTTATGGGGTACAGCAAAGCTGATATCTCAGGATAGGAACTACATAATGACCATGGTGACCAGGGTGGTTATATTTTGTATTTGTGTTACCCTATGGTAATGTAGTGATATCAACAATGTGGCTTACTGATTCTTTCCTTCCTTTCCTCCCTTCCTTCCTTCCTTCCTTCCTTCCTTCCTTCCTTCCTTCCTTTATTTCTTTCTTCCTTCCTTTCTTCCCTTACTTCCTTCCTTTCTTTCTTTCACTACAGAGCTTTAGCTGACCTAGAACTCACTATGTAGGCTGGGCTGGCCTCAAACTCATAGAGATCCACTCACTTCTGTCTTCCAAATACTGGGATTAAAGGTATGTGTCTCCATGCTCACTTTCCTGATTCCTTTCTGCCTTTAGAAAGCACAAAAGGTAACCGTTTGACAACAAGAGAGACCACTGTAATACCACTCAATGTAAATACAGATATATAAATAGTGCTATCTGCAGCTGGTAATCCCCACTTTTAGCTTTGTTCTTTTGATACATGGCCTGCCAGGCCCCTTACAATCTTGTTCCACTATTGGCCAACTTTTTTAAATAGATGGATGTTTTTCTGTGTTCTCCCTAATGGATTAAAATCCATGGGGACCCTCTTTATATTGACCAACTACAACTGATGTTTGGATTCAGGGATCAACCACCTGAATAATCCTTAAGGGACAAGGCTACCATTTTCTATATGGGAGCAAATTATATCTAGTTCTAACTAACCAGTGATAGGAATGCTGTATGTTGGACACTGCTATGTGTGAAATCAAAGTGGTCAGATTTCCCATCTTCTACAGTTTGCCACAATATAGCCTTCTTTCTAAAGAAAGTATATTTGAGTCTGGAAAGATGTCTTAGTAGGGAAATACATATACTACTCTTCCAAAGGTCCTGAGTTTGGTTTCCCCACATGAATAAGGTAGCTCACAACCACCTGTAATTCCAACACCTGAGTAACTAATGTCTCTGATTTCCTAGAGCATCTGCAAATCACACACACACACACACACACACACACACACACACTGAAAACTAATAAACAAATCTTCTAAAAAGTAAAGCATTCTTGCCTTCACATCCTCTGTAATGGGCAACTTTTAACTATCAGCTTTGTCCAATCTAAAATTATCTTGGAAGAGAGGCTTAACTGGGGAACATTCTAGATAGACTGTGAGTATGTCTGCAGGGCATTGTATTATTTGTTAATTGATGTGGGAAGACCCAGCCAAGTGTGAGTGGCAACATTCCCTATGTAGAGGATCTAGAAACTGTATCAGAGAGGAGAAAGCAGTAAGCAAGCAGACTGGTACATGGGTATGTCTCTCTGGTCTGGACTATGGTTATTATGTGACTAGTTATTTGTAGTTCTCACCACTGTGATTTTTCTCCTATGGTAGATAGATTGTAACCTGGAAATGTAAGCTGAATAAACATATCACTAGCCCTCAAGTTTCTTGTTTTCAGGATATTTTGTCACAGCAACAGAAACTAGACCACTCTCCCTTTAAGTGCAATAAAAACATCTCAGAAATGTCTGACATTACTTGATTTTAGAGTACTAGTCACAGACTTTCAGTGCTCGAAGGGACAGCTTTGGGCTGATCTATTTTTAAACAACTAGTGTGACCAGTGGAAATTACAGCCATAGAAATGATTATCAGAAATATCCCTTTCAGCAGCAACACCAACCAGAGTCCCAGTGCACCACTTCTCAGCTCTGAAGCAGTTCTAGAAGAACAAAAAGAATGTCTTCATCACTTTTAGTGATTTGACCTTGATGATCTGTCAAGGGGAAATATAGAGAAAAAGGAGACCAAAACAAAAGTAAGTATTCCGTACTTTAACCATCAGACACTAAATATCTGAAGCCACACCCAGTGACTTGTGATGTGCTTAACACATGTATTAAAGTAGAAATCTTAATGACCCCTGGAGCCTGAACTCAAATGACCAGTTTCAGGAAGGACAAAGGTAACTGTAAATATTACTACTTAACAAGATAGGGAGATGCCCACTTCTTTTTTTAAAATGATTTACTTTATTTATCCTAAATATCTACTAACTTATTTTGTTGTACCCGTATAGAAAATCACTAATGAACCACTTTACCTTCTTTTTATACCATTTTTAACTTCTTGTCAAAAATTTAAATTTTTTTGTTTTAAATATTTATTTTTCTGTTCTTTGACAGTTTCATATGTGGATATAATGAAATTCCATCTTTCCTATCCCTAATTATCCTGCCTCATTCATCCTGCCTCATGTATCCTGCCTAACCCTCCCTCCTTCCATCACCAAAACCCTGCTTCCCAACAAGTTCCCTTTCTACTTATATCCTCTCATTCCTCCCCACCATCTCTTTTTTTTGTGTGTGTAAAATCTACTGAATTTAAATTAGACTGCATGCGTGACCATGGGTCAGAGATTATTTCCTGGAGCATGAGCAACTTATCTGCGGTTATGTTTCAACAGAAAGTGACAACCCTTTTGCCCAGGGTCAATATCCCTCAGAGAAGGGTAGAGCCCCGTGAGCCCTTCCTCCACCCATGATGAAACGTTCACAGGCACAATCTTTTGCAGAGCTTGTGTACTTTGCACCACAACTGCAGTAGTGTGTAAATAGATCATGAAACAGTGTCTTCTGGATGTATCATGCCACTTCTAATCGGTCCAGATAAGACCCTATACAAATGGCTCATAGACTAAGACTAAACAACTTCTCTAAACCAACACAAAAGGATCTCATTCCCTCTCAGGGCTCAGATTCTCTCTCTGAGAATGTTCCTGCTGTTTTTCGTCTCTATCACTGCACATATATTTTATTTGAATTTTCATATCAATTCTGGTCTGGTAAAAACTTTAACACCCCTTCCCCATGCCTTCAGCTTATTGTTTCTGGCACAACAGACAATGTGGGTTGGTCAGAGTTGAAAGAGGTAGGCAATTGAAATGGGATATCTCAAAGGATTCAAGGGAGCTGAAATAATGAGTGAATGTGGTGACAGGAATAAAGAGGATCAGAGATGATGGGAAGGGAGAGGCCTTAGAGACGCTAGTGGGGGAGATCTCACGTTTCTCAAACAGAGAACTAAGGTTACACAATATCTTGGCAAAGTCATACCAGTAAGAAATGAAATAGTCAGATTTGATAAAACACATAGCTATCAGGGGTTTAGGGAGGTGATTGGGAAATTCTTATGGGAGAAGTAGGATGAAACAGAAAGGAAAGAAAGACTTCAAAAGTTACCAGGAAGATGAGGCTGGAGAGATGGCTCAACAGTTGAGAGCACTTGTTGCACTTTCAGAGGACACAGGTTCAGTTCCCAGCACCCACATGGCAGCTCACAACTGTCTATAACTCCAGTTCCAGAGAATCTGCTGTCTTCTTTCTGGCCTTCATGGGTGCCAGGCACACATGTTGCACAGATTTATATGTAGACAAAACACTCATACATGTAACAGTTAATTTTTTTAAAGAAAAGAATTCTATTCTACAGAGTCAAGTATAATCCCCACATGGACTTAGAAAAAGAGCCAGGAAGAATTTTTCAACTCAGGGGCAATCCCAGGAGCTAGCACAACCTTTATAAAAAGCCAGTAAGAAAGACTTTAGCCTAAAAAATACTGGCTTGAATGCCCCCACTCAAACTCATATTGAAATATAATTCTTAGTGTGTGAAATGTGAAAAGAGTAAGAACTGAATCCAATTTTGATGGTGTTTGGAGGTTGAGCCTTTGGGAGACAATTAAGATTAAATGATGCTGTTAGGTTAGGACCTTAATCCAATAAGAGTATGACTTTACAGAAGAGGAAAAGAACCCAAGGTATGGAGCTGTGTCTTGCTATCTGATATTCACCAGTGACTTTGGAATCTGAAGAAGAGCATTGCCAGATAGAGCTGCTCAGTCTTGAACTTCCTAGTCTTCAGAACTATGAATCAAATCTTTTTTCTTTATAACTTTCTTAGTCTGTGTCATTAAGATCTAGTAACAGAAAATAGCTACAAATACCTTTCAAAAGAAGATCAGGACTCTATCCCAGCTTCAAAACACATACTTATCCAAAACCATAACAATCAGAATGTATCTGTAAGATGCTTTAGCAGACTGTTGTCCAGAGCTCAGGAGTTAGACTCACCCATGAATTCCTTAATCAGTATAGCTAGACATGAAGGCAGAGGTGTCCATTGTAGTTCAAGGCAAGAGGTTCAACTTTCTAATGGTACATCTGATCCTGTCCAAGTCACTGGCATCATAACTATTAAAGGTAAAAAATGCAGTGTGCCTAATAAAGACAGTATGGGAGACTATACTCAGTACTGGATTTTGATAAACAAATTTGAGTAGCACTGCAGTGGAATCTTCCAGAAGGAAAGAGAAATGGAGCTTTTCTCTGATATGACCAATTGGGGTTTATGGCAAAAGGCTAGCTGGGGAGAGTCAATGGTTGGAATATTAATAAGAAACAGCAGGAGTAAGAATGCTCTTGATAGACTGAACTTCCAGGACTCTTCCTTAAAGTAGGTTAGATTGACCAGTTATCTAGTATATTCAGCACGAGGAATTTGGCCACATATCCAAGGGTGTCAGAACCAAGTGGGGATTTCACTAAATTGACAATAAGATTCAAGTTCAAACTGGATTCTGTATCAACAGGTATGGAAACCTATGGTTGGGTCTACAAGTTGAGGGCTCAAAGAAGCCTGATTAAAGTCAGATCAGAGGAGTAGATCTTTGTTATATCCTTTCTTCTCAGTATTTGCTATCTATCATATACAGACAATATATTTTAAATGACTTCAAGTGTTGCCAAGGAATAGAGGTGGCAGAAATGTACAAGGAGGACTATTTGCTTTGAGAGGCAGTTTTTGGCCCTAGGATAATGTTTAGAGCAATTTCTGAAGGCATATTTAAGGCTTCAGGGGGATCTTAAAAGAGCTTTTGGACAGAAAATGTCATGAATGCTTCTAGAATTGAAAGGCTAATTCAAAAGCTTGGTGTTTGGTGGGTTGAATTTGCTCAGAAAAGGCCCTAGAGCAGTGGTTCTCAACCTTCCTAATGCTACAACCATTAATACAGTTCCTCATGCACACCACAGTGACCCCCAAACATAAAATTATTTCCGTTGTTACTTCATAACTGTAATTTTGCTACTGTCATGAATCATAATGTAAATATCTGTGTTTTCTAACAATCTTAGGTGAGCCTTGTGAAAGGGTCATTTGACACCAAAAGGGGTCACAACCCACGGGTTAAGAACTGCTGCTCTAAATGGTTGCCTGAACATGCTTTTTTCTGGGAACAGGTGTTGATTTTAAGGATATTACACAAGTAATTAAAGTGGGGGTAAAAGGAGTTCAAGATTTCTGTGGCTAGAGGGTGGACTAGAGATTGGAGAGCATCAGGGAGGTCTATCTAGGTTCTAATTCAAAGGTTGAGGCTGGGATAGTCACCCCAAGATGTGGTAGTGACTTAAAACAGGATGGCAGTAGAAGAGATCGAATGAGTTTCTTAAAATATGTAGGCCAGCATCAGAGGACTAGAGTGAAGAGCGAGCCATCTGATCTACGTAGAGATGGTGTGGCTATTCTCTGAGACATAGAGAAAGACAGAAGGGACAGGGTACATATATTTATATGGAGAGGGACATATGGATGGGCATAGGGGAGAGGTCTCACATCTTTCCAATTAACGTTGTGAGTTTAAATGTTAGATAGTAAGAAAGATGTTTCACATAGCTTCCCTCTGCACAGTGGAGAAGTCCCAAAATAGTAATAATTCTTGTTCATATACGACAAATGGGTATTTTCCTATTACATTTATTAAAAAAGAAAGAAAAATCCAAGATGGCCACCAGAGAGGGTCACAAAGCCGCAGCTGCTGTAGTGATGAAAGCAGGGTGCATTGTGACTTATCTCACTGTGTCCTTTGTGACACACCCAGCCCTGACGCTGCTACTGGGGTGCTGAGGGCCTGTCCACCAGACAGATCTAGCTCCTGCTTGAGTCCGGAGTGCAGACAAGTGGCTGCGTTGGCCCAGTTCTAGCTTGGCCCTCAGCTTCCCAGTCATGGCCACCTCCACCACCTCACACCGGCCCATCAAGGGGATACTCAAAAACAAAAGTTCGACATCTTCAATGGAGGATTCCACCCTGTCATCAGGAAGACCTGGAGCTCAGGAGTTGCAACGTAAGAAATCACAGAAGTGGGATGAATCCAACATACTAGCAACCCACTATCCATTCTACAAAGACTATGACTTAATGAAGATGAACGAGCCCAGCAATCCCTACGCCAGTGTGCCACGCGATGGAGAAGACACCGCGAGTCAAGTTCAAGGAAAGGAAACCATGACCCCTGACACCTTAGCAAAGAAACTTGCAGCCAGTGACACCTTTGGGGCCAGCCATCAGGGTAAGAAGCAAGAAAGCAGCAGTGCGCATACTAGCAAATTCGTTCTGGACAAGCAAGAAAGGCAGCGGCAATTTGAGTTAAAAAGGAAGCTACATTACAACGAAGGATTAAACATCAAATTGGCCAGACAACTCATATCGGAGGAGCTACAGTCTGAAGTAGAGGAAGATGACATCCAACCACATCTACATTCAAATTTTTGAAGAAAAGACTACTACAGAAGAAGCTCCGACAATTTAACATCTAGAAATTCCATCAGAAACGCATATAACATCTGCGGTTGCCGCTGCCTTTTCTTTGCCATTGCCTATCCATCGCTGCCTCTTGCTTCTTAGAACCCCTGGTCTCAATGTGACACTACTTGTCCATTTAACTGTATTTAATGGTCATGCAGGAATTAAATGGTAATGTTAGAAAATATTAAATTGGCTGAAATGTCTGTCTGTTGTGGTTGTGCTTTATTTCCTGCGCCAAATTGTCATCGGCTTCCTTTTTTAAATTGAAAACAGTCTTGAGCTCATTTTAGATTGAGGATTAGTTGTGGGAAAGAATTCAGGGGGAAAAAACCTGTATACCCCTTATCTCCTTGGTAATATGCTGGAAATGGTAATGAATGTATTACAAAACATAATAGTGTCTTTTATAGCCACATTGGTCCCTCATTTCTAGAAGTTTGTTATTTCATGAATGGTGAACAAGGTACTGGAGATATTCAATGATATAAAGGCACATTTCTAACAAGTGAGCACATGTTTACCAAGCAGAGACATTTGTCAAGGGTGGTTGCCAGAAATAGGGAGAGAAAATGAGTGAAGCACACACTCTCCTAGGGGTCTTGCAGTGAGGGAGCCTATGGTGATATTTTATTTGTTCACCTCAATAAAGCTTATCTGAGGATCATAGGAAAAAGCCATCCACTATATTAAACATAGAAGGTCAAGCAATGGTAGCACACACCTTTAATCCTAGCATTCAGGAGGCAGAGATTCATCCGGACCTCTGTGAGTTCAAGGCCACACTGGGAACAGAGACAGGCATGGTGGCACATGCCTTTATTTCCCAGAACTAGTTAACCATAGAGGTTGGGAGGTCTAGTCAGACAAGAAGTGGCAGAGCTGGGCAGAAAGATGAAATGATGTAGCTGGTCAGAGAGAGGAAGTGAGATGGCAGACACAGAAAGGATATAGGTATGGGTATACAGAAAGTAGCTCTCTTTTTTGGCTGAGGATTTCCAAGTGGTAAGAATGTGGCTGGCTTCTTTCTGTTTCTGTGATCTCTCAGTTTCTCCCCAATATCTGGCTCTGGGTTTTTTAATAAGACCATTTAGCAATTCGTCTTACAAGAGCCTGCTTGCTTTTCAAATGGTGTCTATTAAAGCCTTTGTGGGGAGAGAAGGGGCCAGCATTCTGGTGGTTGTTACATACCTATTTGAATGAGAAATGGTTTCCAGATGACTAGAGAATGAGCATCAATTTTCAGAAGAAGAATGCTGTCTTCAAAATTCCTGTTGATCTGAAGATGAAGACAAAGAAGGTTAGAGGGATGGTCCAGTGGTTAAGAGCACGTACCACTCTTGCAGAGGGTCTAAGTGGAGTTTCTAGCACCCCCAATGGATTACTCACAACTACTGTAACTCCATTTCCAGCAGACTCAATGCCCTCTTCTGTCCTCATGCACACTCCCCCTGCTCAACACACACACACATAATTAAAAGGAAAATACAGGGCTTAAGACACATTCAGCCATTAATAGCATTTGTTGCCCTTGCAGAGGACCCTGGTTCAGTTCCAGGTGCCCATCTGTAACTCCAGTTCCAGAGGATCCAATACCATCTTCTGGCCTCAAGAGGCACTAGATACATATGGTGAATAGACATACATGCAGACAAAACACTCATACACATAAAATAGGAATAATTTTTTTACAAAAATTAAAAAGACAAGGGAAATCAGTTTGAGGACTTGTTTCTGCTCCAAAGAAGAGGGTAGTGCAGCTCCCACTGGGCTACAGTATAGGCAATACAAAACATAGGGGGAACCAATTGCTAATTTGCCCATATGGGAAATGGCAGAGAGATAAGAATGCAAACAGAATAACATAGGGTATCAACAGGATGTGTAGACTTGGAAATTCCCTTTGCACAAGGTGATGCTTGGTCTATTGCTTCCACAACACAGTACCACATCAATGATTAGGAAAATATGTGGGTATGGAAAAAGGAGGAAAGAACCTCTAAAATTAAAATTTGATGAGTACTACCACTCATTTCTTATAGACATCTTGAACAAATTAACACTACTATTTATCAAATCTGTAATTGGAAAGTTCAGGTCACACATGGACAGATGAAACATTCAGTATCAACATCCATTCAAGGATAGGCATAAAAGGCTGAGTTTCATGTAGTAGCCTACATGTGTAAGGGGCCTTCAAAGGGCTTCAGTATATAGGTTGCAAAGATCTGGTGGAAACTGAAAAATTTGTGTGTGCTAGTGTGTGGTGTCTGTGTCTATAGGAAAAGACATTTCAGGTATTCTTATCCACCAGCATAAACACAGCTCTCTAATACAATATTATACATTATTAGTGCCTTAAAAATATAAAAGTTGTTATCATTGTGTAGGCAAAGCATTTTTGCACAACTGAACCTGCCTATGCATACTGGGTACTAAACAGTTTATTCTTCCACGGAACCTGCTTTCTTTCATCTTCACCCCACCCTTCGTTTTAAAGCAGACTCTTTAAAAGGTGCATATGAACTTGGTTTCCATAGCAATTGCAAGCATCAGTGATAATCCAGAGCTTCTAAGTTAAATATACAGTCTGCCCTATTAATGAATTTCAAACTTCATTTCCATGAGACAATAGCTCGGTCACTGATAGATAAGGTCAGACCCCATCTTCAAACTTTAAATTAAATCAAGATAGATCAAAATGCATCAGAGGGAGGAGTATCCTTTTGGGAAAGTGTTCTGTTAAAAAAATACACTCTTTCTGGAGGCAAAGCGACACTTTTGTGGTTTATAATACTCAGATGGAAAAAATTCTAAAACATACACAAGTCTCTTCTGAGTTATTAAAGCATGTCATCACTTTTTTATGTTATTCATGACTGAGTTTCACCATTGCCCTAAGGGCAGGTGTGATAGTTAATCCTGCCAGGTCAGGAGGAATACAAGTTCAATGATAACATCAATTTACTTATAGTTTGTGCCTCCATTGAAGGAGTCTCAGTTGTCTGGTGTGCTCAGCCATTTCCACCCTGTGCAGGAGTGCTTACAGGGGTCCTGGAAGGATATTGTTCAAGGTCTTGAAAGGCTTTGCTTTGGAATTGGTTTTGAGGATAGTGTCCAGAATAGAAACAAAATTTAACCAAGTATGCACAGGTAGATCTGGAAAGATTGGCATTCCATATACAAGTATGAAGCGAGGGAAGAGTGCATGGGCTTAGAGAGATAAAAAGTTCTATGGTCCAACCCATATTGCACCCAAAAGCAATCAATGGGAAACACCATTTCTTTAAGCAAGAGTGGCCTTACCAGACTTCTCTTTCTGAGAGATCATCCTAACTAAGGGCATGGCCATGAACCAACCAATGTCCATATGTGTACCATGACATGTGGGCACACATGCATATATACATATATATTTAAATAAATAAACGTCATTAAAATATTTAAAAAGACATTTCCATGAGTATGCAGTCAGATCTCAGCAATACTCATTCTGTCCCCATCCTTAAGAAAACATTTCTCTAGTTCTCCCCCCTGGCATGGTAAGTATTCTCCACACAATTAACAGTTACAGGGCTTTCTCACAGCTCCAGCTTTACTAGGGCCACTCCATTTGCTCAGAATATACACCTTCTTGTTTGCACTGCGTATTTCATTCAGTCTTCCGCATTCAGTACAAATTCCACCTCAGACACTCAAGTTAGAATACCAAGTTCCTGCCCTGGGAGAGGCCAAAGAGTATAATGGGCAGTAAATGTTTTATACTCAAAGAATCTGAGTTCAAATCCAGGCTCTGTCATAGGTTAACTGAATCACTCAAGGAAAAGAAAGCACTTCATCAATGGGACCCTATTTCCTCACAGCTGCATGAGGATAACAATTACAATGCCTTCTGTGGATGGCTTTTGGAACAATTAAATGAAAAGGTATTAGTAAAACACATGGCTTCTATTAAATATTCAGTAGGTGGTAGATGTTATTATTCTCCTCACATGTACACATTTCTGTTCATCTATTAATCTTTTGATCATTTCCATGACAGTGTTAGACATTTCTCTTTTCTCACTGGACAGAGAACCTTGTGTATACAGGATCTATGCTCATGGGTCCAAAGTGTCTAAGCACAATGTCATATACCAAATCCATGTTGCAAAGTGAAGCTGAGAGGATGAGATTCAACATGTTTCCCCCCTTTTAAATTGGATCCCATGATCACTAGGGATTAGTCAAACAAAATCTGGTCTCTGAGGCTACTGATGCTTCAGCATCATGAGCTTTCATGGATACAGGTGAAGGCAAAGTGAAGAGTGGGTAGTCTCAAAAGGTAACAGTGCTTACTTAAAGCAGTGGCAATTGCTTCACGTAATCTTCTCTTTGAGAATGTCCTTGAGGTTTTTCATCATCCCTAAGCCTGAAAAGCAGGAGATAAAATGGGAGGACACTAAGCGGGATGTAGATGTAAAGCCAAACTACAGTTTAATTTTCAAACACATTGAAATTTCTAGGACACAGTCAAGTTGGGGAAAGAAAGGCATTAATTCTGTCTCATCCAAACCACAGAGAAGAATCACATCATCATTTACAGTAACGCATGGCACTTTAGATTCACAGCACATTTCTAATTCTCACTTTCTCCTTTGGAACTTTTTTTATTAACTACTATTTGACTTAAACCACAAGTTTTAGAAACTGGAAGTAGAAAAGTAGAAAAGAAATTTTTGACCTTTTAGTTCAACTGCTTCAAATTATTGCTCAAGGTTCTCTGTCTTAGAAACAAGGGATACCAAAATATCACCCTGGGGTGAGAAAGCCACTGAGAACCTATGTTTGCCTAAAGCCACATGCTCCCTCCTTTTTATATGTGGCACATATATTAACTATAAACCCAAATACAGTGGTTCTTGTTTGGAGATAGTTCTTGTGCTCTGAATTCAGAAAAGCCTTTCAGTAGAGTATGTCCTCTTGTAGAAAATCTGACCTCAGCCAATACCAGACTCTACACAAACAGCCCAAGAGATAAAAGCAAGTAACTTCTCTTGAAAAGAAAAAACAACTTTCCTATCAGTCTGGTCTGGCAAATACTTTCTCCTTGTACCTTGTGCTTATCATTCCCAGTATGTCATGCTTTAATAATAAATGCATGTTTTGGAGAAACAGAAGCACCATGGGTGAATTCTAAGAAAAAAATATGCCTCAGAGGGAGTGAAGTCCTTACATCATAGTCAAGAGAAGTTGCTTGGTCTTATGTCATGAGCTGTTAGTGTAGGGTCATTTGAGTGGGGTTATATTTGAATAGGTAAGAAGTAGGCATGTCGCCATATTGTTAAGTAGTCTATTTTGTAACATCCTTTCTAGACTAGCCTCTTGAGATGAAGCACCATAAGTCAATTAGGAGATAGACTCAAGTTGTTTGTATAAGGCACTGCAAATCACAGCTCACACTTTACATTTTGGTTTATTATTTTAAATCTACTGCCTGTACACTTTCCCCCTTGCCATATCAGCAAGACTGAATAGCTGACGACAGCAGAAGATCATTTTCTGGAATTGTTTCAGAGCTGAAGCAGGGAACCAAGGGCCCTGGTAAGTGTTAATATGCCATAGAGTCAAAGTACCACAAGGCATGTATTTGTTACTTTTTACGCTGCTGTGATAAAGCACTATGACAAAGACAACTAACAGAATGAAGAGTTTTTTTGGGCTTACACTTCCAAAATGACATGACTCCACCATGGCAGGGAGGCATGGCAACAAGCAACAGGCATGGCAGCAGGATTAGAAGCTGGGGGCTCGTATCTCAAACTCTAACACAAAGTAAAGATAGAGAGAAAATTGAAAGTAGAGTAAGGCCTTAGGCTCTCAAAGCTCACTACAAGTGACATACTTCTTCAACCGAGGGCACACATGATAGCACCCCCAAGCATTGATCAAGAGTTCAAATACATGTGTCTATGGGAACATATTCTCATTCAAACCAACAAAAGGCATAGAACTGTATTTTTGATAGGAGAGGAGGGTGGTGACTACAGGAAGTTCAAAGCTAGACTATTGCTTGGAGATCAAAATGTAAGTAACATGGCTATTGGATGTAGTTGGTGATGTTTGATATCTGTGAGGTAACTATCTGGAGTTTAATGTCCTTTAGACTCTCTGGGAAGAACTGTTTGGATGTCTTGACCTAACAGGGGTAAACGGGTCACATTTTGACAAAGAAGTTTGGTTTCTTGAGAAGAATTTAAGCAAAAAGACAATGAATCAACCCCTGACACAGTACTACCACTTATTTAGTTTTCCAATATAGAAATAGAAACAGGGATTATAAATGCAGATAAATGGTGATAATCATCTAGGAATAGTCAAAGGGGTCTCCCTGAGGAAAGAGCTATAAGATGAATTCTCTAAACTAGTTTGGGTCCTACAGGATTTACAAGGACTAAGAGGACATAGCTTATAAAATTGTATCATAGAGCCTTCCAGCTCCAAGTGCAGATAGATTACTGTAGCTGCAGCCCTCATCAAAGAAGGTGATTTTTACACCAGACAGCACTTACTATGGAGACTCACATCTGGTGAAAGTGCAGCGAATAAGTGTCCATGGAGCACTCAGCTCTAAATACAACATCTATATCACACACCCACACCAAAGGCTCAGAGAAGATCACAGAAGAGGAGAAGGTGAAAAGATTGCCAAAGACAGAGGTTTGGGACAACTGCTCAAAAACAATGTCCTCTGGGCATAATAGACCATTGCATACATGAACTCACAGTAGCCATGACTGCCTTCACAAGAACTGTACAAGGAAGCCACTCAACATTCCAGTATGGATAGAGGAAGGACTCATGAGGCCCCCAACCCCTGCTGAGGAGCTACTGGCAGTTGGTGGCAGTTGGGGGAAGGAAAATCAGTTTTCCCCTGGTATGTTGCCCACATTCCAGTGTATGGCCCCACATCATTGCATACAGTCAGCTCCAATTGGACTCAGGGAGTTATAAAAGTTAACACGAGTTTAAGAAGGAGATGTAGAAAGGAGTGTCTGGAAAGTGTTGGAGGAGAAATGGGCCATGAGTATAACAAACATATTCTCTAGATGTATGAAATTCTCAAATAATAAATATGTGTTTAAAAAGTTATATTGTAGAGCTCAGAAAAGTGAAAGAAAGAATCTTGGCTACTTATTGGAGTCTAGAGGCATTTAGGGGTGGAGTACTTCACCTCTGTCTTGCTGGAACAGAAGATGGAAATTTCTAAGAAATTTCTAAGAAGCTACCAGAAATATGTTGTTGGAGCTTCAAGGGAAGAAATAGTCTTAAATCTGGGCAAATGAGTCCATGATGGCACGCCTTGCAGCTTGACTGGAGTTGCCCAAATGGGGAGGTGTTGGTAGGGTCTGGTCCAGGGAGCTTAGATCAGTTGTTCTCAACCTGTGGGTCATGACCCCTTTTTAGTCAAATGACCCTTTCACAGGTATTGTCTAAGATTATTGGAAAATACAGATATTTACACTCTGATTCATAACAGTAGCAAAATTACAGTTATAACGTAGCAACAAAAATAATGTTATGGTATGGAGTCACCACAGCTTGAGGAATTGTCTTAAAGGGTTGCAGCATTAGGAAGGTTGAGAAGCACTGGCTTAGATCCCCTGGGATGATTCTGAGGTAGGCCCAGTCTCCTAGGATAATGTGGGGAGGTGATCCCAAAAAGGTGAAGTCAGGCTGTACTTATCATGGTACTCATGAAAGCCATGACTGTGTGTACTTATGATGTAACATACTGAGGTAGGTAAGGAGTGTCTGGATCTAGGAAGAGGCCTGTCTGGAGGAAGGGTCTACCATAAAAGACTTTATAGGGGATGAACTGGTTGTAATAACAGCCATTGCACAGGCCATTGGGTAAGGTGCAGACCATTGCAGTAGACAGCCCAGGATTAAAGAAGTTATCGAGAGAAGTTGAGGCTTGCCACCATCTGTCAGGGTCAGAGTCACTGATGAGCGCCCAGGAGAGGCTTTTGCTGAAAGTGAGATCCAGTTGTAGCATTTTGGAGATGCAATAGTATGGAATGACCACCATGGACAACATCAGCTGTGGAGTGGAGCTTGCCTGAACCTCAGGGACAAACTATATGTGCTACAAAGGGTGGCAGCTGGAGATGTGGCCTAAGCCTTTCAGAAGAGCCCAGAAGATCATGAGTGAATCCCTGACATTGGACACTGAGTTATTTACACAGTATCCTTTGGTGTTGCTTTTATTATAAGTGTGCCCTAGTACTTCCTTCTTGGAGTAAGAAAGTGTGTAACTGTTTTTTATTTATAGTAGCCCACAGTTGAGAGACTTTGAACTTTTAAAGTAATATGGCGTTTTGACAGATTTGGGAGTTTTAGAGGGACTTGAATATTTTAGAGAAACTTTACAATTTTACAAAATCTTTGTATTTTTAGAGAGATTTTTAATATTTTAAATAGACTTTGGACTTTTAAATGTTAGACTTTTTAAAAACTGTGGGATGTTTAAATGTTGGAATACTTTATATTGTAATATTGATGTCAATGTGGAATCTTGGGTATGAACAGAAAAGGAAAGATTATGGCTTAACAAGCCATCAATTGTGCTAGCTAGTTTTATGTCAACTTGACACAAGCTAGAGCTATTTGGAAAAGGGGAACCTTAATTGAGAATATGCCCCTGACAGTTTGACCTGTGGACAAACTTGTGGTACATTTTCTTTTTCTTTTTAAAATTAGAATATGATTACATTTCTCCCTTCCCCTTCCTCTCTCCAAACCATTCCCACTCCTTGCTCACCTTCAAATTCATGGCCTCTTTTTTTAACTGGTTGTTATTGCATGGATTGATGAGGGAGGGCCCAGATCACAGTAGGCAGTACCTTCCCTTGCCTGGTGGTTCTGTACAGTGTAAGAAAGCAGGCTGAACAAGGTATGGAGAATAAGCCAGTAAGCATCACTCCTCTATGACCTCTGCTTAAGTTCCTGCTTCCAGGTTCCTGCCTTGAGTCTCTACCTTAACTCCCCTGGATGATAGATTACAAGTTGTAAAATGAAAAAAAAATTCCTCTCAAAGTTAATTTTGTTCATGATATTTATCACAGCAATAGAAACCCTAATTAAGACATGGCAAGGTTCTTTTCAGTGGCTAAATGTGATTACTTCAATGACTGTCTCTATAGCTTTAAGAACATTGTCTGCTTAAGAATCTTATTTGGAGCTGGTAGAATTTTACTTTGTAATATTAGTGATTATTTTTAGTTATACTTTCCTGTTGTGTATTTAAGGCCATGTAAGTGGCTGAAAAATAACCTCCTTTTATTATGGTCA
>LZPO01097479.1:24594-37205 GCA_001675575.1 Neotoma lepida
AGAGTGTATTGGAGTTGTGGTACCTTTTAAGAGTGTCTCATGTTCTGGTCCTCTGGTACTAGCTGACCTTGGAGGGCATAGGGCCAATATAATGGCTGTCCTCTTATCCATCTTATCCCCATCAATTTTGACCTCCAAGTATTGCTATTGAACACCCAGAGAGTGTTACATCATTCTCAGGAATGAAAAATGGTTTAAAGTTTAGTTGGATAACATTTAAAGTTGGACCAAAACGAACAAAATGTTCGATAAATTCTAGTTTTATTACCACTTAGTGTTTTAAATAGTTAAAAAACTTAATAAGCTCAATGAAAACTGTTAACAATTATGTTGAGAAAGAAAATTTTCCTCATCAAAAACAAAATTTTCCCCCAGAATGTATTTCCATGCATATCCATTTCTTTATTCTTTTCTGAAACTTACTGCTTCCTTTCCCTCTTTTTGTTGTGGTTCCATGTGAAAAATGCTCCAAAGGCTCACATGTTTGAACACTTGGTTCCCAGTTTTTGGTGATGTTTGGAAAGATGGGGAACTGTTATCAGGTAGAGCTCACCCATAAAAGTGGGTCACTGGGGATGCCCCCTAAGATGATATAATCCACCTCCAATTTCTGTCCTTCTTCTACTTTCTAACTGCAGACACAATATAACCCTGGTCCTGTTGCTAAACCTCCCTGCCCAAAGGAACTGTATTCCTTTTAATGTAGACTTTATCTCTTCTTAAACCAGGAGCCAAATGAAACCCTCGTTCTTTAAGTGACTTTTGTCCCATATTTTGTCATAGCAATGAGAAAAGTAACTAATATATTTTCCTTTTTAAAATCCCTGATATAATATGTTTTGTTTGTTATAACCCTCTGAGTCCAAATATAACTGCATGTATACACATGAGCATAGTGCAGGAGTGGCCACATATCTGTAGAAAACTCACTCTCCATCCCCAGAAGCCATCAATTTCCAATAGCTTTCACTAGGGCTGGTTCCTCATGAGTCCCTAGCCCATCTGTGCTGGAATGTTGATGGGCTTGATCTTGTGCAGATCTTGTACAGGCAGCCATAGCCACTGGGATTTCATGAGTGCAATGGGCATGTCATGTCCAGAAGGCATTATTTTCAAAAAGTCCTCCATGACTTTTGGCTCTTATGAGCTTTCCAACCCCATCTTCTACAATATTTCCTGAGACTTTGGAGGGAAGGTGTATGATATGGATGTCCCATCAGTGGCTGAGCACTCCATAGTCCCTTATCTTCTGCATTTTGACTACTTGTGAGTATCTGTGTTAACAACCATTCACTACAATAATAAGCTTCTCTGTTGAAGAGTGAGACCTGCATTAATCTATGGTCATAAGGATAAATATTTAGAGATCAATTTGGTACTGTGACCCTTTGTGGGGACACAGTATCTTCTAGGGCCTATGACCTCCCCAGTAAAAGATTTTTGGTCAGGTTATAGTATCAAATATGAGTTCCCTCCTGATGGGAATGTCTTTCTAAATATGTGTTGCTCTGATTGGTTGATAAAGGAAGCTGTTTGGCCAATGGTGGGGCAGAATAAGGTTAGGCGGGACATTCGAACTAGGGGAAAAGAGGAAAAGAACAGAGCTGGAGAGATGCCATTCTGCCATCTAGAAAACAACATGTAAAGGCACACAGGTAAAGCCACATGGAACATGTGGTGACATAGATTTATAAAATGGGTTAATTTAAGATATAAGAGCTAGCTAGTGAGAAGCCTGCCATGGGCATAGTTTAAAAATGATATAAGCCTCTGTGTTTACTTGAGTCTAAGCGACTGTGGGAGCTGGGTGGGACCAGAACCTGACAAACTTTTGCTATAAATGGCATGCCAACATGGGGCTCTCAAATTTCCATAAGGCCTAAAACAGTTTAAAAAGGGCTTCTAAATACACAATAATTGAGCTAAGAACAGCTTTCTACTTCATGTCTCATGCAGGCTGCAAGACGCCGCAACATTCTGGCTTGAGAGCAGCGAGGAGGATTCCCACCACAATGCACATTGGCATGTCTGCCTGATTGATTTGACTTTTCCTAGTTAAAAAAAAAGAGAGAGAGAGAGGTTTCTGGGCTACNCGCTGCTTTGATGGAGGCATACACCGACTGCTTCCGAGAGTTGCTGGTACTTGTGGCCTAGAGCTGGAGATAAATGACCTCCGCCATATTAAACAGCTGAGGTCTGTGGAGTCACAGTCAAGGCTGCTGCTTCTGTCCTACTCGCTGCAGTTTAAAGCAATAGATTCACAATAACACAGATTCAGATGTAATAAGACTAAATGGTTTACAATGTATGTTAAAAATATACATAGGCTTGGGAGAGAAATAAAAAGGAGTATATACAGTTATAAAAGAAAGTAGATCTTTGACTGGAGATCGCCAGCTTCAAATGAGAAGTAACACTTTCTATAAGGAGCTTCTTGGCTCACACACTTCCAGCCCAGAAGCGTCAGGTTTCACTGGACAGTTGCATCATCAGAGACCATCAGTTGCCCGAGCTACTAGGCCAACCTCCATCCACACCAGGGTAAAAAGAGATCAAGGGAGGCAAGGTGAGAGTCCCTATCTCTATCTCTGGGCCATCTTTTAAAATGTCACAAGAGAAACATTGAGCAGAAGGCCTTAAGATCAAAATATTTACCAGATAACTAATAAAAAAGTTTTAAGAAAGGGTATATGATCAGGTATGATGGCACATGTCTTTAATTCCTGCACTTAGGAGGCAGGCATATATCTGTGAGTTCAATGCCAGCCTGTTCTAGATAGTGATTTCTAGGCAATCAAGACCTAATAGTGAGAATTTGTCTTAGAAAGTAATTATCATCATCACCATATCATTATCATCATTGATATGTACTTTGAGAGACAGAAACACAGTGGGCAACTTCTCAGAGAATTGTATAGTTGAGAGTAAATAGGGTGATTTTATATTTGTAGAGATATGTTTCTTAGTATGCCATTTTCATGGTGTACATTTGAATACATAGGAAGTGATATCTTTTTAGGGGGTATATTTTTAAATATAGTGCTTTTATTCACTGAGAATTTCATATAGTGTATTTTGATCATATTCATACCCACTCCCCCCCAGCAAACTCCTCCCTCATTCACTGCTAACCCGTTCCCCCCTGTTTTTTGTTGTTGTAGTGGTGCTTGTAGTTAATAACCCAAAAAGTCCAGTTTTTGATGCCCAAATACTCATGGGTATGGGGCCCTCTATAGTAATGTAACCCACAAACCAGGAGTTACAACCTTAAATAAAACAGACTCTCCCTCTCTCAGAAGCCATTAACTATCAATAATTCTTCAATTATGAGTGGCAGCTTGAGTTAACTATCATCCACTGCACACACAAAAACCTTCTTTGATGAGATCTGAAGGCTTCATTAATTTACAGGCCTAGAAATACAAATTTAGAAGGTAATTTGACACTGTAGACACTAATAATATTAATAAGTGTATCTTTACCCTTTGGAGGTATTAGCTTACCAACTTTGGCCTGGACCAAGGGTCCTTGGCCTGATTTGCTGTACCAGGCATGTATTTCCTCCCATGGAACAGGCCTTAAATCCAATCAGAAAGTCACTGACTATCCCCATAACATTTGTGCCACTGTTGCACACATTTTTGTGTGTTATGTTTGTTCATTAGGCTTGAAGCTGGGTAAGACTGTTGGTGACAGTTTTCTTCTAGCAGCCTATATAATACCTTCTTATACTATAAAAACTAACCCTCATTAGTATAAACTTGATTCCTCCATAACATATGACTGAAGTGTGTGATGTGTTCAGTAATAGAGCCATTAGATAGTCTATTTTATGACTGACACAATTTGTCCTTCCTGAGACTTGACTTTTGGGACATTATGAGTTAGATTCTAATTAGGCACCACAAGTCCCTGGGTGAAGCTCCAAGTAGGTAGGGTCTGATAGTTATAACCCCAGCACTTGGGAGGCTGATGCACTAACATTGTGCCAGGTCACTTTGGGCTATATAGTGAGCCTGTGTTTCAATACATAAATTTTAAAAATCTAACAAAGAAATAACTGTGTATGATGACTAGCTTTGTTCATTGTCCTACTATGCTTATCTTAAAACAGTTTCCAAAATATTTGGTAGTGTGAAACCTTAGAGTTACACTAAAGTAAATCAATAGTGGATGTTATTAAGTATCTAGATAATTTCTAAATGAGATGAACTACTAAAATACTAATTACTGAACCTAAATTTAGGCTTATATATTTTGGGTTTGATTATTTTATATAGTATAGAGAAATGAGTATATTGGGGCCTATTAATTATCATGAAAAATTATA
The DNA here is from genome assembly GCA_001675575.1 of Neotoma lepida. Taxonomy (NCBI): domain Eukaryota; kingdom Metazoa; phylum Chordata; class Mammalia; order Rodentia; family Cricetidae; genus Neotoma; species Neotoma lepida. The sequence continues at coordinate 28,925 of LZPO01097479.1, forward strand.
TTATGTGGGAATTGCATTTACCTATAAGAGATAAAATATGTGTTCATAAAATTTGCTAGTCTGCTTGTATAAGATGCTGCTATAACTTCATAATTATCTCCTCCCTAGTTTTCTCTGCAAAGGAAGAGTTACTTATAGTTAAAAATTATAATCAAGATATGTAATTAAAACTTCTAGAACTAATAAGGGTGAAGGAGAAATGACTATACATAAATATTCAAGGAAGGTAAAATATGTTTTTAATAAGGAAAAGTATACAGGGTAAGAAGAATGTGTTTTCATTAAGGAAAAAAAAAACAGAGCAATTTTGTCCTAAAGTAAGATTACAGTTGTTCCAAAATAATGAAGAAAAGAAGAGCAGGATGGAAAATAAATGGATATAAGAGAGTTGTAGAGTGTTTTTAGATATGGAATTTCATGTTTGATCACTGAATAAGATTGGATGGATTTCATTGTAAGAGATTTTAATCGTCATTTTTAAAGAGCTCAATAACAAGACAGATATTGTAGCTCACAGTTGTACTACTAGCACAGGGGAGACTGAGGCAAGAGGATTGTGGTGAGTTTAAGGCCAGCTTGGGATGTAGTTTGAGACCCTTTCTCAAAGCATCAGTAAGAAAAGAGCTCAATAATATACTAATGCAAATCTAAAATTTGATTTTTCCATGTGAAAAGGACACAATTTTATTGGATTATTACAATGAGGATTTCTTGTAGTATATTATTGAGCTCTTTTCTTGTTGTTGGGCAATTCCCCTAGGAAACAGTGAGTTCTTTGTCTTATGTAAACAACTTCTTAACTCTAGGAATCTTGTCAACTAGATTGCCCTTTGAACTAAACAGTCTTGGTTTCCAGACAATAAGCTCTGCTTTTCCCTTGTTTTCAAAGATATTTCATTAGATGCTTGCCTGATTATTTTTACAAGCTTGCAAGTTTCTTCCACCAAATAAGAAAAGGGGCTTATACTGTTTGAAGGAAGGGAAGAATGTCTATTATTGCCTTCTACAAGAAGGATAATTGAAGTGGGGAGATTGACCATTAAAGCAGGTTATTTGGATGAGGAGTCACATCCAACTTCTTTTCCCCATTGCAAGACCCATGTCATAGACTTTATATAGACTGTAGGAATCCCCTTTGGAATACTCTTCATTATGTTCTTTGACAAATATCATGGTCTTGAATATTTTTCTCTTTATCAGCACATATCTGTTTTGCCCACCACTACCTCCATCTTCATATCCTTTTATCCTTTGCATTTTGTTGTTATTGTTTTTGTTTTGTTGTTGTTTGCTTTATTTTGTGTTGTTTTTGAGACAGCATCTCACTAAGCAGTGCTGGCTGCACAGAATTCCCTATGTAGTTCATGCTGGCCTGAAACTCTTGATCCTCTTGCCTCCACTGCCTAATTCTTGGGATTTCAAGTATCTATTGCCATACCCAGCTCTACCTTATCTTTATGACATAATGGTGCTTGTGGTACATGGTAAATATTACAAAACTGAGTAAATAAATGAATAAATGAGTGCTAAATAATAGGTAGTAGGAAATTGGCAAAAATGAGCCTTTTGACTCTAGGGCCCTTACCGTCAGTTACAGTTTTTTCAGTTAGTCACAGAGTATACATGGAATTGGGGATTTGTTACAAAGAGTGGCTTTGCCACATTTTCTGTCCTTCACAAGCCTCATTTTTCACAGGGAGTAACATACTTTGAAAAAAAGAAAAGAAATTAAGATCCAGTTTCACATTTCTCCCTATAGAAAGTATTCACAAGATTTTTTTCCCCTTCTGATAATATTTTGCTTCCTCTTCTCTCCCTCAAGGTCTTTCTGCATTTTAGAGCACAAAAGCAAATGCATGAAAGAACCATAAAACTTTTACAAGGGTCTTAAGTACCTTAAGTTCAAGTTGGCCTATATTCTCCAAAGTCATACTAACTTAGGAACTCTGCAATTACTTTCAAACTCTTACTCATCCAAGAGAAAGAATGCCCTGATACCAAATTCTTTGAAAAGGCATATTGCTGTGGAGAGGGCTTTCAGGGACTCAAAGGCTGATATTCAAGGCTATAGGAAAGCCCTATGGTATGGCAGAAAAAATATTTAAAAAAGCTTTTGTTGTTTAGAAATACTCTAGGCTAACTCTTTAAGACACCCTAACTGAGAGGCATCTCAGACAAGAACCCAAGCAGTTTGTATTCCTGGTTTCATAGGCATAGTGGGCTAGTGCAGGTTTAGCTATGTTTTTAGGATGTTGAAGGAGAAGTCACTGGGGTTTGCTTTTTTCTGTTTATAGCATTCACCAACACACACGTGATCTGAACATACATGCTTCTCAGTATCGAATGAGTCAGTGATTTAGCAGCCCTGAGCCTTCAGCAGCTCATCATTCATTAAATAGTGATTCATGCCAGTGTAGTAGCTCCTTGATTTGTGACCTATTGCATGAACCACAAACAGCGCCACTTGAGAAAGCAGACAACAGGCCTTACAGATTTTGGTTGCACATAATTTTAAAATAATCCATTTCAGCCCATTTTTAGGTAGTTATGTGGCTGAGACTTTTTGGAGATAGCTTTGACATTCCTAAGAAACACAAGTTCACAGCAAACTTCTTGTTCCTCAGGATTTTAGAATCTGTACACTCCCTCTTCCACCATGATCCCTGAGCCTTAGGCTCAGGACTTGTGTTGTAGATGTAGCCATTGGGACTGGGCTCCATAATTCCTCATCTTGATTGCTTGTAGTTGTCTGTAAAGTTCTCCATCTGTTACAGAGTATTTTCCTTGATGAGGGGTGGGGACTCCACTTACCTGTGGAAATAAGGCTAAATGTTTAGATTGTCATTTAGGACTATTTTGGTCTAGTAAAGTGGCGGTGGTAGGTTTCCTCTATGATTCATGACTTCATTAGTCTTGCGTAATTAGCGAGGTTTCCAGTACCAGGCAGGATTTCTCTGTTTTTGAGTATGTCTTATACCCAATTAGAGAGCTGTTGGTGACTACCATGGTATACATGCTACTACTGCACCCTTAGGATTATCATGTCATTTTGATCATTGTGTGGTTCATAAACATCATAACTGGGTAGAACTGTTGATTGCTTATGTCCTTTGGAAGCACGAGTGGTACTTTCTGGTACCATGACAGGTAGTCTCCTTAGAGTGGTTCATATCAGAGGTCTCTGGGTCCTGGGTCTCAAGTGCATGGATGATATCAACAGACATGCTGATGTGGACGGAGAAAAGTTCACAAGGCTCCAGCCCCATACAAAGAACTACAGATAACTAATGAAGGCCAAGAGTGGCAGAAAAGCACACCAATTAGTTATCCAATGCAAAATGGTTATCCTTGAAAACTTATACATATAAGTAACATCATACAGACTGGACATGTTGTATGTATATGTTTAGGAATACAGTTAATGAAAAAGAGCCCACTGATTTGAAAGACATAAAAGAGGGGTATATAGAAGGGGTTGGAGGGAGGAAAAGGGAGAGGGCAATGATGTAATTATATCATAATCTCAAAAAATAAAAAGAAATTAAAATAAAGTAACCCAAATCACTTACCATTTGTTAATTTTTTTTTTACTTAAAGCCTTTCTAAGGAAACCCCAAATTTTGAGTTCCTGTCATCAAACTATTCTCAACCAGTAAACATAGAAGGCTTATATGTCATTACCATAAGCCTGAAAGTTAGGCAAAAATGCCTATCTTTCCAGCATACTTCCCTTTATTTTTGTCTGTTTTTTTCATTTTTTCTTCTTTTCCTGTGGCAGGATCTCCTTGTGTAATTCAAGCTGGCCCTGAACACACCATGTTTCTCTGGCTAGCCTCAAATTGGTAGCCCTTTAACGTCAGCATCCTGGGTATCATCTGGCCTGGCTTCAATATACTTCCTATACTTCCTTACACAATTCACTGTTACTACACTATGAGGAGAGCTGAGCAACTGTCTACAGGTGTGTCCCGCCCCCTCTCTGTCTCTCTCTCTCTCTCTCTGACACACACACACACACACACACACACACACACACACACACACAGTGATAGACTAAAACTTTCCCAGTCACTCACGCATTTTAGGTATTTTACTTTTCTTTTGTGATTAAACACCATGACCAATACAACTTAAAAGAGAAAGTTTATTTTGACTTACAGTTCCAAAGGGTTAGAGTCCATAATGTCAGAGCAGAGATAGCAGGCAAGCATGGTAGCCAGAGCAGGATGCTGTGAGCTCACATCTTGAACTGCAAGGAGAAAACAGAGACATCAAACTCCCAAAGCCCACTTTTAGTGACACACTCTTTCATCAAGGTCATATCTCCTAAACCTTCCTAAATCAGTTGGGGACCAAACAGTTAACTCCATGAGCCTATGGGGATGTTCTCACTGAAATCACCCCAATAGGCAATTTACCCCTAAATGTGTATAAGTTAAATTTTAAAAGATGTTTCATGGTTAGGAGAATCAAGGGATATTCAATCTTTTGCTTTTGATTCTGCTTAGTTATATATAACATGCCTTTACCAATAATTGTTATATGTAAACACTATAAATTTAGATTCCATAAAGTATTATTTTGAGGCCATATGTGGCTCAGTGATAGACCACTTGCTTAGTGCATGAGACCCTGGGGTTCATCCCCAGTAGTACATATGCACAAAAAAATCTTAATTTTGTTTAGAAGACAATCTTTAAGAGCCATTTCATCTCAACTTCTTGGTGTCTAGATGAGAAGGCTAAAAACAAGAGAAACCGAGCTACTGTACTCGTACTCTTTCAGATTTCTGTGGCAAAGCATTCTGATGTTCTCTACTAAACCATGGAGGGGTGACAGGAGTCAAAAAATGTAGCACATATCTCGTATTTGAACTAAATATCTCCACACCTCTGCTTCCTTAACTTACATTAGTCTCTGGTAGTGCTGACACTTTGAAAGATGGAAAGGAACAGCAGGATCACCATCCTTCAGGGGGATTAAGAAAATACGGCATCTGTCTTCTGAATAGCAAGTTAAAGTAGAAGGTCTAAGTTCAGCTTGAGGCACAAGGGGATGATTTTTAGGGCAAGGAATCAATAAGCCAGCTGACTACATTTTCTAGTTCTGGATGAGCCATAGTCAAATTAGAAAAGCAATAATGGGAGCCAGGGTAGCAAGCGTCAATTTTGCCAGCAACACTGTGATTACTGGAGGCAGCCCTTTAAAGATGACATTATACACAGAATTATTTTCCACGTGAACAGATTTGGGTAGGTAGGAAACACACACACCATGAGGCCATGGGACATAATGTGTAATCTAGTCTATTATGAAAATAAATTTTTGTGTTATTATATATATGTATATATTTTATAAAGAGTATTATAAAAATAGCAAGACAGTATAATAGAAAAAGAAATGAAATGCTACTAGTCCTTCTTTTTATGGTGTTTCACACAATAAAAGAAACATAACTCACAGAACTGTCAGATTCTTAGAAGATGCAGTAAATATATTATTAGCTTAGCATCTCCATGACTTGCTAATAAAATGTTGTGTACAGGGAGGTGGGGCAAGAAAGCTGTCACTGAACTTTCATCGATGATTTATAATATTTGTGACTACTACATGCAAAGAGTGTCAGCTGGCAATTTATTCTGCCTGATGTAACCCGACAGGGTTTTCTTCCTTTCTGACAACCAGTCCAGTAAGGAAGGTTAACACATTTCGGCTCTACTAAGCAGAGGAGAACCTAGCAGCAGAATTTGGCTTTCTCTTAGTCATGCCTATGTGTTGGAGGTGTTTAAACTGAGCCAGCAAAACAGTTCACAGCAGCCAGACACTGTGGCAGAAAGGAGGAAGTCAAAGAAAATAGAGCTATGATCATCAAACCTATAGATGGTACGGACTTCCCCAGTGTGGTGGTTAGAATGAAAATAGCCCCCATAGGCCCATAGAGAGTGACACTATGAGAAGGTGTGACCTTGTTGGAGTAGGTGTGGCCTTGTTGGAGGATGTGTGTCATTGGGGGGTAGGTATTGAGGTTTCAGATGGTCAAGCCAGGCCTAGTGGCTCACTGTCTCTTCCTGCTGTCTGAAGATCCAGATGTAGAACTCTCAGTTATCTCTCCAGCACCATATCTGTCTGCATGGTGCCATACTTCTCTCCATGGTGATAATGGAATAAACCTTTGAACTTTAAGCTACCCAATTAAATTTTTTCCTTTATAAGGGTTGCCATGGTTATGGTGTCTCTTCACAGCAATAGAAACCCTAACTAATATACCCAGAGTGTCTGAGTTGCAAGGAGGTGGCTTCTAACAAGTTCCCAGGTGCTGCTGCTTGCCTCTCCCCAAAGCAGGGGCCACACTGAGAACCACTGGAGTAGAAAGCTACTCTGCTTCTTCTGGCAGGTGGCTCAGACAAATCTGTGTCACAGCTGAAGACAAACTATTGTCTGAAAGATAGCTGGGCAGAGAAGGATGAGGGAGTGGAACTCATCCTATCAGAGGCACCAGAAGGGTTTTATATAGGAGATGACATTTGAACTGAGCTCTGGGTAGAGAAAGATTCCTGTCTGGGGAGAATGACCAGGGAATGGGGCTTCAGGTAGAGGACAGGTGAAGGTGGCCTGTGGAGGCTGAGAAGGAATGATCTTTAGGGTCAGTCTTAGTATGCTGAGGCTTCAGCAGGATGGCCACTCCACTGTCTTCATGAAGGAGCCCACTAGTCTTTGTTTAATCACAGATTCACATTGGTGCCTGGAGTGACTGTAGCTATAGAAAGAAACATGAAAGAAGATGTGAGCAGCACAGATTCCCTTGTAATCCCTCCAACTCACTCTCTACGGTTGAGTGGCATGAATGTACCCTGCTTACACATCTTGTTTTCAGTTGAGAAGACTTGATTATGCAAGAAAGTTTGGTTATTCCTGCTTCAAATAATCAGATCCTAACTGATTAATGTTCAAACTGAACTATCTTGGGCATCTGTTATGGCATCTCTGAACCTCAGTTTAGTTATCTGTAAATTGGTATTATATTATTTATGAGATACATTACAGGGATATAATGAGAAAGTTACTTATAAACTGTAGAGGGCTATAAGATGTGCTCACTCAGTGATTGTCAAAATTCACTCTTGTATGCTTTTCTGCTTTCAAAGCTCGAATATTTAGAAAATCAACTTGAGTGAGTTACAGTTGCAAAAGAACCTGGGGTAAATAGCTTGCTGGAAATTGACTCTACTGAAAACACAAATAAATGCGCATATACGTGGGAATTAATACAACAGCAGCTGTCTATTCCATCCAAATAGCCATCTTTCCTCTTTCTTATAGTGTATAGCCACCCAGCAAAGAAATAATTTCATGTCCTAGTTTCTTTTGTAGCTGTATGACCATAAGACTAAATTATAGACAAATATTCTGAGTCTTTACAGAGAACTAACTCATCTCAAATGGCCATTCTTTCATCATACATTTTCCCCCTGCTCAGCTCACATGTGTGTGTAATGACTGGAGCTCCAACAGCCACCTTGGACTAGCAGGCAATATAAAAGATAAGAACCCCAAACTGGGAAGAGAAAATAGAATGAAAGGAATCTTTGTTCCTGGCAACAATGCGCAGCTGCGATTTCAACTGTTTCCTGCCTAGCTTGATTTCTTGTAAGTGAGAGGAACTTTTATCTGACATATTCTACTGCTATTTTTTCTATCTATGACTGGATTTCATTTTATCTACTACATAAGACTAATTATCTATTGCTGGTGGTCTCCATAGCCCATTGTTGTTGCATTGCCACATGTGTCAAATTGGCTTCTTGGGATGCTGTGGTGGCCTCAAGTCCCATTCTCCAAATGTGCTAAACACATTTGCAATGTCAGAGATGCCCCTTGCAGGTGTAGAGATGAGGTACATTGCCTCACATTACCTTGTATCTGAGCAATCATCAGACTATCACAGCAACTCTATTTCATCCCTGGATTCAGCAATGTTTCTTTCCTTCCTTCCCATCACCTAAAGATCTCTTGAAACATCCAGTGTCATCATGTTTCTCCCACTCTTCCTTCAGAGGCCGGTTGAAAAGTAGATGTTGATGAGCTGCTCATTGTGTAAACACTATTTTCCCTATGAGATTATCATAGCATCACATTACATACAGCTATCAATTATTTCATTGGACTGTACAGAGGTAGGATTTGAGGCACCTGGTAGTACTTGTAGGACATATTCTTTCACACAGTGCAATTTTCTTGTCAGCTCTGGCATTTTGTCTCCTAGCTCATTTCCTGAAGTGGA
>LZPO01097479.1:37240-49504 GCA_001675575.1 Neotoma lepida
GCATGCTTCATCTAACTTCATTCAACAGCACTGTATCTCAGAGGTTCTCACTGCCCAGTTTTCACAAAGGCTCCAACCAACACTACAAAGTACCTTTCATGTCAGGGTCAAGTTTCTGACTTCTTGGTATCTTTTATGTCCTCTGTCCTAATAGATCTTCTAATTAATAAACAGTGGTGAAGTGTTTATTAGACATTGAATGTTAACAGCTGAAAGCTGCCTAGTTCTAATTGAAAATATCCCTGCAGTGAATGGACACTAGTATTCAAAGATATTAGCCCATGTCCTAATGTTAAATGTTTTCTTTGGATTATTGTATTCAAAATGATATATTTTACAATTAAGTTTTTGAGAAATATGCACTTAAAAGGTACAAAATAGAATACTACTTCATAGCTCAGGTAATACATCTGTCTATCGTTAGAGTCAGTTGTCCCCTGAATTATTCCATTTCCTATTTCTCCCAGCAATTATACTTCCAAAATATTTTTTATATAAAACTCCCTTTCATTTTACTTTTTCATAAGGACATATTGAGTATGACAAGACCTGTCATCACCTAATGATAAATGGCTTTTGAGCCACTCCTGACTATTATTAAGATGACATTTCCCCTCTGAGCACTAATAAAAAACTGTGCTGCATGAACTTTAAAATGGAACAGGAGAGAACCATAGAGAAAACAATAACCCACGGAGAGTAGAAAAATGAGTTTAGGAATTTTGGCTGAGGCTGGTAACATTTTCAAAGGTGTCTCAAATTTTTTCTCTTAAAAAAGACTGTAGAAAAGGAGACACACAAGGTAAAGTGAGATTTAGTATATCTTGGAGTTTACTTTTTTCTTATTAGTTTTCAGTAGGCTTCTTATAGTAGTGACCCAATCTTGTCACAAAGAAACAACTCCCTCTTGTTTCTCCCATCAAGGGAACTCTAGGACAGAAAGTCACTTCCAGATTGATTTCAAACTATAGGGGGAAATCATTAATATGACATACATGCATAAGTAATGTGGTGCTGCAAAATTGAGCCTGAACATGATACTGTCACCAAAGTGTGATACGTTAAAAAACCACCATGGAGTAATGAACACTTAAAAGCACTATTTTTCCTGTTTGACAGCATAAGGAAATTTTCAAAGTGTTTTTGTCTTTCACATTGTACTACCAGTTTGATTTGCAGTTTTATTTTCTAACAGATCTTTAGGTATGTGCCAGGAGTCATGAAGGTGAGGGCAGGGATGAATATGAAAACATAACTGCAAATCCGTCACAGCTGATACTTGGAATCTTGAAGATGAGTGCAGTTGCACATTAGGGACTGCCATTTTCCATGGTTCCCTCTGTCAGTAACTTAATGCTGATTAGGAGCTTCTCTTCAAAGGGCAGCTAGTTTCCTTTGGTAGCATGGCTACACTTGAAGGATGAAAGTTGCTCAAATTTTTGGAGACATGGAAGTAGGGACCTTTCTTTCAGTTACTGATTCATATCTGCTCCAGCAGTCTTTATGTCCATTTCACTTGGAAGGAATTGATTCTCAAACTTGAACACACACATACACACACACACACACACACACACACACACACACACACACACACGAATGAATCACCTGGAGATTATGTACAAAGTCAGATTTCGCTTCAGATTAAGGACAATACTTCTGGTTTGTGGGGTAAATTTTGAATAGTAGAATGATTTATAACCTGTATGTTTTACTGTGTGTTCATTGCTTTTATGCCATGGTGATCAAAACACATAACAGAAAATATATAAACTTCCAGGAGGATACATTTATTTCGGATAATGATTTCAAAAGCTTGTAGTTGGGGAGTAGGAAGCACTGTGGAGTAGCAGTTGGCATTAGTTGGCATTTCTGTCCCCATGGCAACAAAAAATGGCCAGAACTAGAGGGGATAAGACTATAACCTTCAAAGGTCCTTCATAGTGACATACTTTCTCTGACAGCTAGGCCCCAGTTCTTTTTTTCTTTTCTTTTTTTATTAATTCTTTTACATTTATTTTACATACCAACCACAGTTTCCCCTCCTTCTTCTCTTCCCATTCCCTTCCCCCACTTCCCATCTATCAACCCCCATCCACTCCTCCTCTGTTCAGAAAGGGGCAGGCCTCTCACTGGAGTCAACAAAGCATGTCATATCACAGTTGAGGCAGGATCAAGCTCCTCCCCTTGCATCAAGGATGGGGGAGGCATCCCAGCATGGGGATAGATTTCAGAAAGCCAACTCATGCACCAGTAGTAGGCCCCAGTTCTTAAAGACTCCAGAGTCCCCCAAAATATCTCCATCCATTATGAAAAGACCATTTAAAACATGAGCCTTTGGTGACCATTCCAGATTCAGACCATAGTTTATCTAAAAACTTTTAGGCATCTTAAATTTTGTTACTAATTATATCCTAGGTAATTCATTACTGATCCTAGTTCAATCATAAAGGTATTCTTTGACTGTAACTGCATCTATAAAAGCTATGTTTAGAACATATTTCTATCTATATTACTGTGTCTGCCTTTATTTCTATCTATATCTGTGAGTGGAATGAATAAATTCAAGGTTATCCCCATAAAAATGTTACTCCCCTTAACATCTTGCTTCTGACAAAGTGTCTTTCATGGAAGAGACAAAGAAAGATTCCTACCACGAAATTGCGCAAAGACACAATTATGCATCAGGGAATGTGTTACAATTTTGAGTGTCGTGCAGCTTTGGTGGAGAATGGATCTGGAATTACTAACCTAGTTTATAATATGCTTGATATTTGCTTGAACAGTCTCAGAGCTCAGAAAATTTTCACATTCTAAGTCACCATATTGTCTCCTCTGAGAGTGTGTAATCTCAGCTCTAAGGAGGCTGAGGTAGGGTAACTAAGTTCAAAGCCAGCATGGGCTACATAGCAAGACTTTGTCTTAAAAAAAAACAATCATTCAAATAAGCCAACTGTAGCGCCTACACTGCAAGTTATCCTCCAAGTTTTGAGCGAGGGGCTGAGGATTGAACAGAGACAAGACAGCAGGTCATCCGTCTCAAGAGAATGCCGTTTATTCTTGGGAGAGGGTNGGGTATATATAGGGCAGCAACACAGGCTCACAGCANGATGGAAAATCCCCANTGGTCAAAAGTTCANGTTGTNTGGCCTCAGCTTGTTTACTCAAACAGCTCCAGTACAGGGGAAGAAGAACTTGCAATTGACTAGCTCAAGAGGAAGGAGTCAAGAACAAAAACATCCTGTGTGAGGCAAACAGGTCAACAGTTCAAACCAGATTGGGGGCTCAGGGCCCAACAGCCAACAAAGAAAACAAGACATTCTTTTTATAGAGATTTATCACTTAGTGAGAGATGGCTCAGTGGGCAAAGCACTTCTAGAGGATCCAAGTTTGAATCTCAATAACCACACAGTGACAGTTTCCAGGGCATCTGATGGCCTCTTCAGGACTCCTTGTCCTAGGCACACACATGGTGCTCACACATACATGCAGGCAAAAGTACTCTTAGATAAATAAATAAATATTTTATATTTTTGGTTGTGGGCCTAGCCTTTAACGACTCAGCCATCTTTCCAGCCTAATAAATCTTTTTAAAAATAAATACAAATATGTGAGACTCACATAAACACAATAAAAATAAAAGCTAAAATGTTGTTAACGAATCACAAAGAATTCTTCCCTAAGAGGAAAGGAGTGAGGATGAACAGTAACATCCAATTATCAATTCTTGGTTATTTATTTATTATTTAAATTCTAAAGTATTTGAGAATTTTTCTTCCTCTTTCCCTCTCCAACTCCTTCTGTGTCCCCTCCACTTTCTCTTAAATTCATAAATTCTTCTTATTTAATTATCTTTATTACACACACACATACGACCCATACTTTAACATAGCAACATAGTAAAATACAAACAGGAATTTTGGAGGCTAACCAGAGATGCTGATTCTAAAATCTATGTATAAAAAATGAGTAAGAGTAGTCAGGCAAATTCTGATAGCATAATGTAATCTAACTCCACCAGATACCTGAATATATCACAAGTCTACACTATACACATAAAATATTATATTGGTACATGAGTACACCTTGATGTGTGTTACAGTTTGTCCTCTCTTCCAGGAACATTTTTGGTTTGTTTGGTTTTTTTGGGGGGTGGGGGTTGTTGTTTGTTTGTTTTCATGTTTTGTTTCAATTATTATCTATTTTCAATTTCCAATGATTTTCAAACCTACGGTGTAGAAGAAGAATAGTTTCAAGTGAAGTAAGAAGGCAGAGTGAAAGCAGAAAAAGCACTGTATGGGACTTATGAAACTCAGTGCATGGGAAGCCTTGTTATCATACATATATGGAATATTACATTTTGAGTAAATTTTACTAAGTGATTTGACTGAAATTGAACTGTTTTTTTTTTCTTCTAAAGTGCGTCTAAGTGATCTGAATTACTTTACCTGAATTCTCTAGGAGCGTTGTTAAAAACGGTATTTTCTCACTGTTCCTCTTTTATGTTACTTTCCGGTTTGCTTCCCACAGTGGGATCATCATCATGAATGCCTTCTTCAGTGAAATTCTCTCTTTTAGGAACTCATATTCTAAGAATGTTCTGATAGGAATAAAGCTGTATCCTCAAGAAATGGTTGACATACAAATTCAAAACAAACAGCACATCACCAACAAAATATCCAAGTGAGTTAAAAGCAAATAAAATGAAGTCTGTATTATATTTCTTTGTCTTAAAAATAGCATTGTCATTAAACTAATTTAATGAATTAATGTCTATGCAAAGGAAAAATTAATCAACTCTAAGCTTTCATTCTATACCTATGTTTAATTTTGTGCTTTTAGATAGAGTTTACTTCATTTAATTCATACTCATGCAAGATACTATTTATTTTTTGTGAATGTACGTGTGAGTTCATCTGCATTTGTATGTGCAGGTAAAAAGTATATGTCTATTGTTCTTCAGCTGCCATCTACTTTGCTTTCTAAATCAGGGTCTCCCACTGGCCTGGGCTTTGTCAATTTGGCTAGGATGGCTGGCCAGCAATTTCCAGGGGTCCTCCTGGCTCCAGCTCACCAACACTGCCATCATGTGTATTCAAATAAAAAGAGGTCTGGGGATAGAATTCAGTATCTGTATTCACTTAGCTTGCATGAGTATCGAAATCCATGCTTGTGTGGCAAGCACCTCACTAAATCATCTCCCTAGCCACTAAAACATAAGTTTTAAATAGGATGTACCTATTGCTTTGCAATTTGCTATTTTTTCTGTTTTGTGACCACTACTATAAGTCTATTTATAAAGCCCAAGAGTCTTTCTTTCTTCCTTCCTTCCATCCCTCCTCCTTCCTTCCCTCCCTCCTTCTCCCTTTCCTCCCTTCTTCCCTCCTTCCTTCTTTCTTTCCTTCCCTCATTTCCTTCTTTTTAAAAATAACTACTTTAAATGACTTTTCCCCTTATGACTCAATAAACCCTGGTATAGAGACAGAGCCATTTTGGTCAGTGTAAAATTATCTTCTTTTATGTTTTTGTGTATTTGTTTTAGCTTTTTTGTCTTTGGGGGACAGAGCATCATTATGTGGCAGAGGCTGACCTCAAACTCATGGTCCTCTCTTGCCTCAGACTTCCAAATGCTGAGATTAAAAGTATGTGCCACTAATCCTGTGTTAAAATACTTTTCTTAGATTTGAATTCTATTTTGTGATCCACAGACTACTTTTATTAAGATAAAGATTGACATCAATCAGAGTATTTTCATTGGATACTAGAATGTGCATGCCGATGGGATCAAATGTGTTTCTATTTGGATCAGATATGTTGCAAAATCCACAACAGTACCTGATACTTGGTAAGGGCCTGATAAATGTTAATTTAATCAATTAACTTAAGCCAGTCAGTGTCAGGACAACTGGAGGACAGGAAGGGAGATCAAGATAGCTTGACAAGCAAAAGGTTGAGGTGTGCCTTTTATACATTGAACATTTCCTTTTGGTATAATCCAGTAGGAATCAACATAGCAGTTGGGTGAACTGTGTGTGTGCTAGCTTGTCATATAGCAAAATGGTTCTTCTTCATACTAACAGTGTGAAAAACAGGTTCTTACACATTTTCTAATGTACAAGATTATCTTAAAGAGACAGTTACCAAAGTTTTTAAGGTCACAGCCTAGGCCATAACAACCTTGCCAAACCAAATCAATGGGCCAATTAGACACACAAAGTGATAATGCAAGGTGATTTGTCCATGTGACCACATTGGGAAGAGGATCAAACAAAGAGATCCAGTGACACAAACCCCAAGTCTTTGTTTAGATTCAAATAGAGGGCAAGAGATATGCATAGATACGCATTCCTGGTCAAGATGGAGGCCCACTCATCATCCTTTTCTGGGCTCCAGTCACTCCCAAAAGGTGGTCTCAGAAGTTGACAGAGCAGTGTAAAATCTCTTTCCAAGAAACAAGCTCAAGTTCTGGCTGGCACCAGGGCCCCTGCCTTTTCTTCTTTCAGCATGAGACTCCTGGGGAAGTAACTAATTTCTTGGAGTCCATTGTTTCTATAGGCTGACAGCCAAAAAGTGACACAGAAGTATCTCTTTAGAATATATTCCTTCCTGCCAGGATAGTTCGAAGATTAGTTAATTAAAAACAATTACAGAACACTATGTAATTAACTTATTAAATCATATCAGATGATTTACTGTGGTGGTCAAAGGAGTTGTAGTACATACTTTGGAGGCTAAAGTACAACTTTGGAGAGTTTCAATTTAAAGCCTTCTTGGGCTACAGAGTTAAGTTCAAGGCCACCCTGGACAACTTAGTGAATCTCTTATCTCAAAACAAACCAAAAAAAAAATAAAAATAAAAAGAGGGAGGTCTGGGGATATAACGCAGTGAAACTGTATTCACATAGCTTACATAAGGTTCTGGCTACAATCTCCATTTTTTTAAAAGAACTAATTCATTTAATTAACTTTACTTTGGCAATGAAATCCAGGACCTCACACCTGGTAGGCAAGCATTCTACCATTGAGCTATACAACATTGGAAAAAAATTATATCTTTAGCACCCACATCTAGGGAATAAGTATATAGATCTGACAGTGTAATAATACTGGGCATGAGAGCAGAAGGGGGCAACACAAACACACACACACACACACACACACACACACACACACACACACACACACACACACACACACACACACACACACACACGTCCCTTATTAGCACAGACTCAGTCCTTAGATTCCTGGAAACCTTTACAGGGACTTAGTAAATTATCAGACCAACCCTGCAAGTGAAAGGACTCTGCATTTTGTGAATCAGAAGAGGGAAATGCTTAACCATATTTGTTCTGTACTGATTATCCTTGAGTGCACCAGTCTGGAGTTTGACCCTATCTGGAGAGGAAAATCAGGTCAAGTCATTCTAGATGATCTAGGATACCTAGGATTTTGAGGTTGTTCAGCCAAGAAAAGGAGCAAAGATCTCTTTGCTCTGAGAGGAATTAGTTATAATTCCTACACCAGAGGTTTGAACTTGTTTGGATGCAATTCTACACCTTCTCAGATGCAAATCACTGTGTCAGGTAAGCCAGAGAAGATTTGTTGAAATCTACCTTGGACTTTGCAGTTTAACAAAAGGCCTATTTTCAAAACATTGCTGCATGTAGTATGAGTCTGAGCAGATATCTTTTGTTGGTTCTTGAAGTCGATGCAAGTGTTCCTGCAGTCTAATAAAGTGAAGACTGTAAAGATGGAGGAGGCTAGGTCCTATACTTATCTTTAGAAAAGGCTCTGGAAATGCAAACAAATTACCTAATTACTTACTGTGAGCTTTCCCACCAAGTGCAAAAGCAGAATAAATGCTGATATCTTCTTGCTAGAGCTATAGAGAACACCAGCTGAGGCACTGTTAGCAATACTAGCCCAGTGCCTGGTACATATCAGTTTATTAACTAGGTTAGCTATTGCAGTGCCTGGCACTTACCAGTATTCTTACTGATGAGAATAAAACATTTATTCCAACATTAATATATTTGTTTTATTATAAATTCCTTACACTGGTTTGTTGGAGAGAATTTAGCCAAAATTGTGATTCAGCTTCTGTGCTCCGATTTGACTATGGCTCCTAAGCTGAATAATAATAATAATAATAATAATAATAATAATAATAATAATAATAATCTGATGGATAACATACAAGAAAGCATTATTTAACATTTGTGCATTTGTATTTTCTTGCAATCTGAACTTCACTCTATTTGGCAAATCTGAGCAAAGTAATACTAAAGATATCCTCTGGCTTCTCACCATCTTCAAAAGAGGTTTCAGGATTAACTTCCTACCTGGGCTACATAATGAGGCTGTGTCTCAAAAAAGAATCGACTTTCAGTTCCACTTTAACAAGTCCATTTGGAGTCATTACAGTTTCAACAGTTAAGTACTTCTGAAACACACATTCTTTAACTGACAGATTGTTTCGGCTTCTTCAGAGCTATTGCCATCTATTATGCCAAACAATCTGAATATTCAGCTGTCATGAAATTAATATGTGTATATGGTAGAAAAGTTACTGCACTAAGGCTTTCAACTTAGAAAAGCAAATACTTCAAATCTGTCATAATGTGACTATGTGGTTAGAAAGCGTAGCATTTTTGATGTATAATTTAGTAGTTATAAGTCTGCTTTTCCTTAAAATAGAATGCCTTGTTCTTGTCTCCCAAACATGTATTATTCCCTCATTACTGCAGATATTGTAATAGATGAATGAACTTGGCCTCCAGATAATTCTCTCTAGTCTTTTGGGCTAGATCTTTCTATACAATAACATGAAATAAATGAGCCAACAAACAAATAAAAACCATGTATAATAGAAATGAGACTTATTTTATCCTTTCTAACATCCGTTTTCTAGGCAGAAGCCTGAATGATCTTTTAAAAGTAGAACCTATTATGTCATTCTCTTGCTCAAAAGGTTTTATTGTCTTTCTAATAAATCTGAGAAAGGAATCTCAATTCCTTCTTTGATAGATTTTATGTTATCTGGGTACTGCTCTGGTTGGTTCCTAGGCCATTTCTCCATCACCCCCTGGCAGTTTCTCCAAATGCACATTTTTCTTCAACTACAGGATTCTGCTGTGATTGTTCTAGATTTAGAATGTTTTGTCCCTGATCATTTGCAGTGTAGGGCTTTTAAATCTCAGTTCAACTATGTCTTTTTCAGTAAAGCCTTCTTTTACTGCATTAGGAGACAGGCACATTTTTGCCAACTAGGCCATGGAGCCTCCTATTCCTTGATTACTATAACTTAGCACTAACCTCCAAGGGTTTTCTCCTCTTGAGTTTTTAATATAACACTCATTGGCACTCCAATTATCTTCTCCGTTGACTCATTTGCTATCTACCTTTCCTACCAACACGAAGGCAATAACTTAGGCATTTTCTTCATTGGTACATCCCCAGTGCCCAAGTCAATCCCAGGAACAAAATAATCACTCAATAACACAAGAATTGTATTGTTATAGGCTTTCTGGTCTAAGAAATGAGACCTTAAGGCTTTTTTATTTTTTATTTTATTTTTTGCCAGGATGCAGTTTATTGTATGCTTGCAATGCCTCTTTAGGATTATGACTTTAAACACAGAGTCCCTAATTTAATGAAGCAAAGTTTTTATATTATTTTGGCTTCTTTATCTCCTATATATGGTGGCTTATACTCTGATTGGGTGGTTTAAGCTACTGGGCAGATGGGGCTGAGGATGGCTAGAGTGTGGAGGAAGGGACAAGAAGGGAATTACAGCTTACATGTAGTAGAGTTCTATGTACACACAAGGACACTGACCAGCTCATGTGGCTGCTTCCTGTGCTTTTATTTTTCCTTGATTCTTGGGGGAACTCTACCACAAGGTGCTGATGCCTCTGAGAGGAAGCATCTCTCTTAGGAATCTGGTAAATATGCTATTATCTAAAGGCAGTTTCTTACCTAAATTCTCCCTTTGTTTAGACATTGGATGCTAGACCAAATGTCTACATAACTGAGTATACTTGATTCATCATTAAAATGAAGATATATCAGAATCTTTCAAACTAGAATGAGAATAATGGATAACTGCAATTTTTAATATTTCAAAAGGGGTGATGGCAATCTTATATTTTCTGTACAGAGCAAATACAATAGCAAGCAATTTAAGGCCTTGTTTAGAATGCTATTAGTTCAGAGCGATTAACACTTTTATGTCTCTTATAAGATAGGTGAACAGTCAAGGATAATTTAATTTTCTAGTAAAAGTCTTTCAAGTGGGAAAACAAAAGAATGGATTATTTGAGACTGAAGGGCATTGGAAGAAGTGACCTTTATGCATTTTATCCAGTTCAAAATTCTATGGTTCTTCAAGTATAATTCACATTTCATAGTTGTAAGCCCCAGAGCCCATTGTAGCCAGTTACACCAGAAGTGGAGCATAATGAACAGAACAGATACCTCACAGAATCTCCAAGTTGACAAACAGTAATGTTGAAATATGTTTGGTGACAGTGAGATCATAATGACAGTTTAATTCTAACATTTTTAAGACTCTGGGTATTTTACTGGAATAATTTTAGGAAAAGTTTTATTTATGTGTGTGTGTGTGTATGTGCATGTGTCAGCAGGTAGAGATCAAAAGTTAACATTGGGACACAGGAACCTTCTTTTATACAGGTGATGGAGATTTGAACGGATCCTCATGAATGTGTGGCAAGTACTTTCTCCACTGAGTCTTCTCCTCAGCCCCAAGACTGAAATTTGGAGACAGAATTGATTGGTATATGAAGCCTATAATTTAGATGTTCAATGTTTCCCAAAGGCCCCTTTGTTATTGGCTTGGTCCCAAGAGTGAATCTGCTAGAAGGTGGTGGAATCTAGTAATAGCTAGGGCATTAGGTCCTGACCCTATCCTCTTATTTTGGTTTATGTCATGTATTGAGCAGTTTCCCTCAGCTACATGCACTCTCAACCATTGCTGTCCATCAGACCTACCACAGTCTTAAAAGCAAGGATCTATTCAGTCATGGACTGAAACCTCTAAACTATGAAACTATAACATTCTTCTCTTTATGAAATAACAATTTTAGATATTTTGTTATAGTGATGGAAAGCTAACATAGGCATATGTAATATTTACCCTAATGGAATGGAAAAAACAAACCTTCACATCTTTGCCAAGGACCAACATTCTGAATGATCAGTGTTATTTTTCAATTCAAGGCAATGTTAAATCTATGAAAAGCCCCCACTAGACTCACTTTCTCTCCTAGATTATGTTATAGCTCTAGAAATCAAATCTACTTTCATGGTATAAATATATTTGCTCTTCCACCCTCCTGCTTCTGTATCTTTCCAACTCTCTTAGACACTGACCCCCCCCAAAAAAAACAGCTTTTTTTTCTCTCTCAGGGAATTAAAGATCTCTAATTTCTTCCCTTTCTCTCTGTGTCTCCCTCTTTCTCTCCTATTGCAAGAAACAGTTTCTAATCTAAATAGTAGTGCTCCGATATCATTCACACATTTTTTTTCTAAACATTGTCTATGCCTAGGCCTCATTAATATCTCTCAAGTAGAACTTGTCTGTTGTAGCCAAGAGGCAAAATTGGAGCCTAGATGAGTTTGTTTGGCTGGTAGTACTTTTATTTTATTAAACTTGAAACTTTTAGTTTTGGCCGAGAAAACATGCTATTACAGAAACAAACAAAAGCCCTCCACAAATGTTCAAAATATGTTTTTCTCTACTTGTATATTTCTTTGAACAGTTGTCAGTTCTTGCAATCTTCAAAACTGAATATTAGGCTTCCTTCTCCTTAGTTCTTTGGTCCTAGGCCAATTTTATTTTATGTTTTTTTTTACAGTTTCATACATATACACATGGAATTGTGATCATATTCACCCATTACCCTGCCTTATCGTCCTCTCACTCATGCTGAAACCCTTCTTCCCAACTAGTCCCCTCCTATTTTCATGTCTTTTGTTTTCTGTGATCTGCTGAGTTTAATTAGGTTTGCTTGTACAAGCATGGAGTGGGAAGTTATTTGCTGGATACTGGGCAACCTACCAGTAGCTATACCACTGAAGAAATGACTCTTCCTCCCCTGCCAACCATTAAGAGAGGGGTGGTATTGGGGGAAATTGTTAAGGCAACTCCACTTAGTTAACTAAAGGTTTATTTAGGGATTTAGGGCAACTTACAGTAAGTAAAGGGGTAGGTCACAGGGTCCAGGAGAGATGAGGTGC
>LZPO01097479.1:52192-88844 GCA_001675575.1 Neotoma lepida
GGTTGATTTAGCTCAGAAGTTTTGTCTATTGTCCAGTGTCTCTCTGCAGCTGTTGTTCCTTTCTCATCAGCATTGAGAAAATTCAAAGTTAATAAAGCATTATGCATCCCATCCATGATAGACTATTGAAAGGCCCAATCTTATGCAGGTAATTACAGCTGCTATGCATTTATGACCTCATGACCACAATGGCCATGTCACATCTAGAAGTTGTGAAACTTCTTAAAATTCCCCCATACTCTGGCTCTTACATTCTTTCTTCATGTCTTCCCTAAAATCATCCATGGATCTTATACAAAGTTGCATGAATGTCCCATTTATGGCTGAGCACTCAACAGCTACTTATTCTCAGCACAATGACCCATTATGAGTCTGTGAATTAACCATTGCCCACTGCAAAAAGAAATTTCTCTAACCATGACTGAGAGAAGCACTAATTTATGCATATAAACATAAATATTTAGAAGGCAGTTTGACTACATGTCTGTTTAGCAAAACAACAATGATAGATTACCTAGGGGCTGTAATCACCCCATCCATAGTTTTTTTTTTTTTTATCAGACTTACAGTACTAGCCATGTATTACCATGGAGTGGGCCTTGAATTCAATCAAATCACAATTGGTTGCCCCTAAAACAATCATGCAGCTATTATACTACTGAACATATGTTATCTGGCATGATAATATTATAACATGCAAGATCCACAGTTAAGCATGGTAAAAGCTTTCATTCTCATCTAAATTGCCCCTTACTTGACATCTTCGTGTCTATGTCTAAAATATTCTCAGATATAATCTATTCTCTCTATTCTCAGATGTAATCATTTCAAAGCCAAAATCATGATCTCTCATTCCTAGATTTATTCCACTTTGACCTATGGCCCTACTCCTTATAATAATACAAACCAAACAAAATAAAACACACAGTAAAGCCTAAAGTCACATAGAAATCTTTCTTCATTTCCTATTTATTCATCATTCCTTTGTTGTTGGGTGTTTTTTCTATTTTGGAGGGTCTGCCACCCAGGTCCCAAATAAATCACCCATGGAGGCTTATTTTTAATTATAAATGTCGGGCCTTAGCTTGGCTTATTGGTAGTGAGCTTTACTTAAATTATCCTGTCTAGCTTTTGCCTCTGAGCTTTTCCCATTCTGTTACTTCTATAAATCTTACTCTTACTCTGTGGCTTGCTGTGTAGTTGGGTGGCTGGCTCCTGGAGTCCTCTTCTTTCTCTGACTACTCCTTCCTTCTCCCAGATTTCTCCTTCTATTTCTTCTCTCTGCCTGCCAGCCCTGCCTATCCTTTCTACTGCCTTGCCATTGGCCATTCAGCTCTTTATTAGACCATCATGTGTTTTAGACAGGCACAGTAACAGAGCTTCACAGAGTTAAACAAATGCAACATAAACAAAAGTAATACACCTTAAAATAATATTCCCCAACACCCCTTACTACCATTAAGACTTTCAGACTGTTGCCTTCAATGTAGAATCTCTTCTTCTCAATTTGTATCACAATCTCTCCAGTCCAAATGCCATCATCTCTGACTTTAGCAGTCTCCTAAATGATTTCTTTGCTTCAATTTTTTAATTTTTCTGATAAATTATCTATCAGAGTCTGAGTGAATTATTTTTTTTAATGAAAGTCTGATCATGTCAACTAAGTTTACTCTTCCCGAGTTGCCTCTAATCAAAGGCTCTTTGGTTCAGACAGATCTGACAGCCATGCTTGCAGTTTCAAATGAGTGGGTCTAATAAACATGTAGCAAGCAAATGTAAAAGAACAAGTGGAAGTACTAGATATATTGAAACAGCAAAACATCATCAAACCAGGAGCTTTCAACATTTAGGAGAGATACCAAATTAAGGGAGAGCAAGCAAAGGTAATATCACAAAATCAGGGGATTACAGCATCCAGCAGAAATTGACTAGGGAAGAAGCAGTCATGGTGGAGTCCCTGAATCAGAGTCTCTCTGATTACTTTCCAGCTTTTTATTTCCACTACAGTCACTTTTACACCGTGAGATAAATAATAATAAATAAATAATAGTAACCTCTGTTGGAAATGGCTTACATTTTAGCCATGCTCAAGGATGCAATATTTTAATGCCTATACTGGTAGGGTTCTTGTTTTGTTTGTTGTTGGGGTTTTTGTTTATTTATTTATTTGCTTGTTTTTCAACTTGAGTCATCTGGGATGAGGGAATATTAGTTGGCCTGTAGGCATGTCTGTGAGATATTTTCTTAATTAGTGCTTGATGGGGAGCGCCCAGCCTATTGTGGGTGGTGCCATCCCTGGACTGGTGGTCCTGGGTTCTGTAAGAAAGCAGACTGAGCAAGCCATGGAGATCAAGCCAGTAAGCAGCACCCCTCCATGGCCTCTATATCAGCTCCTACCTTCAGGATCCTGCCTTGAATTCTTTACCTGACTTCTATGGATAATCATCTAGATGAAATAAAGTTTTTTCTCCCCAAATTTCTTCAGTCATAGTCTTTATCACAACAATAGAAACCTAAGTGAACTAAACCCTTAGCTGTTAGCTGTTTTTCTTTCTCCCTGTTACAGAGTAAATGGTCTAGCCCGTCTTAGGACAGAGAGTTAGAAGAGAAACTTGAAATAAGTATGTAAGTGTCCTGTTCAAGAGAGCATTTTTTACTCCCAGATTCTGCTTTCAACAGGGTTGAACAGCACTAGATGGTTTACCAATGGAATGTTTAATTCAGCTTTATAATTTGCAAAATGAAAACCATAATCTTCATAGCCTTGTATAGCCTGAACCCAGGGTTTCTTTACTTATCTTTGTCCATGTTCCTCCTAAATTGCCCTGTTCTAACCACAATAACTTTCTTTCTGGTCCACCAATGGACCATTTGGCCTTAAGACTTTCACAATGACATCTACCCCTTCTCCCAGGATAGACATAATTATTCCTTTGTCACATCTTAGCTGAGTTATCACTTCCCCAGGGAATACTCCAACTCCCCCATTTACTTTGTTTCCTCATGGTATATGAGTCATGATAACTTCCACTTTCTTTCAAATCTACAGTGGATATTTGTCTTGTTTTGTTTTGTTTTTTCTCTTATGGTCTGACACTCGCCATTCTTCTAAGTTCAGAAATTCCTTACTATAAGTATTCTGGGGTCAATATCTTTGAGAAAGACTACTCTTAATATGGCTACAGTCAAACTGTGATTCTCAAATTCAGACTGCACCACGGGATCCATGCAGCATGCTGAACAGTAGAATTAAACATCCTTACCAGATCTCTACTGAAGTGAACAAATGGTCACCAGATTGGAGTGTCAGAGCCTGAAGGTTTACAAGTCCAAGTAAACATAACTAAAGGGGCTACAGAGATACCAGGGAAGTTTTGGCTACCTTAACTTTTCTTCTAAACTTCTAAACTTTTCTTCCTTCCTCACATTTCTTGGCTGTGACCTCCCCCCTTTTCCAAAGCTTATGATGGAAAATTGTGTTTTAGTTACATGGCTTTTAGGAGCCTCTCTGTCTGCCTCCCACTTATAGAATACACATGACTACACTGAGTTCACCCATGTGACCTGGGTTAGTCTCTATACCTCAAACTCTTTCATTTAATCATACCTGCAAAGTTCTTTAGCCATGTAATTTAATATGTACAAAGGATTCCAAGACTAGGACATGGACTTGATAGGAGTCATTATTCAGCCTGCCACACTGCTTATTAACTGTCTGTTAGTTAGAGACCACAGTCTTTCTCTTTTATTAGATGTTCTGCTCTAAGATAGCAAGATTTATATCTGTTTTTGTTCATTGGTATACTCAGCAGACTCTTTGCCCTATAGTAGACATTTAGAAGGTATTTTCTAATGAGTGAATATATGTTTTGCTATATCATTTTGAAAGATGAACATTCTCATATGGCTTACTTTTGAAAAAATATTTATTAAACTAGAATCAGAATAGAACACTTTAATTTCTCATTTACTGATTATTAATCACTCAACATCAGCACCAAGTTATATAATCTTACCTTATCTGTGTGTATGAGGTATGATTCAAGGCCCCCAGCAAACTCCTGAAGCTGGAAATAGTATCTTATGTAAAATGTTTTTAGTTTTTTCTATGCATTTATATGTGACAAAATTTAACAGAAATTAACAATATAATAAAACAGAACAATTATAATGGTATCCTGAAATAAAATGTATTTGAATAAGCATTCTTTCTCTTCCTTTCCTTTTTCCCTCCTCCTTGCTTTTTCAAAATATATTATTTAAAATGGAACAATTATAACCATGTATTAAAATTATCTTCCTCCTTCCATTTCTTTCTCTCTTTTTCTCTCTCACCTAACCTCTCTCTTCCTTCCCCCTCTATTTCTCAAAATAGCATATTAAGTTTTTTTACTTCAAGAAGGCATTGCACAGCATCTCTCTGGTATAGTCAAATTATCAAGGACACCATTATTAAATGACATATGGGTAAAAAAGTGCCAACAGTCAGCCTTATAACAAAATGGTTGCTAAGTATTGGGAGAGTAGCATATACATATATGGATATACTGGTAAAGGGGTGAT
The DNA here is from genome assembly GCA_001675575.1 of Neotoma lepida. Taxonomy (NCBI): domain Eukaryota; kingdom Metazoa; phylum Chordata; class Mammalia; order Rodentia; family Cricetidae; genus Neotoma; species Neotoma lepida. The sequence continues at coordinate 56,756 of LZPO01097479.1, forward strand.
TCCCACATGAAACATCAGGCAAGATAGAGCAGATGCCTCATGATTTCTTCACTCTGCTTGAAAGAACTCACAGTGTATGGATTGTTTATTTGATATTCAATTTTCTATTTGCTATTTTCAGATGTCAGCTGACTACAGATAAGTAAAACTACGGAAAATGAAACTAGATAAAATTTGCTGCTGCGTTTAATAAGTTATTTAACAAATGATTCATGTAAATTTAGATCTGTGAGGTAAGATGTTCCAAATTGTATTTCACAGAAGAGGGAACAGAAATCTAGGAAGCAGAAATTTATTTGCTTCAGAATACACTGTGAGAGAGAGGCCTACTTATGATTTGAACTGAGAATGTGCTGCACTCATGAGCTCAGGGACCATCATTGCCAGCTTTCTTGGCAGGAATGAAGATATTTTAAAGAGCCAGTTTTGCCTCAATCCACTTTTGAATATCAGACTACTGCAACCTTACCCCCTCCCCCAACAAAATTTTTCCAGGAATCTCAAGATGGGGAAAGGAAAAGGCTGGTGCCTTGGTGCAAGTCAGAGTGAGAGCTTGTCTACTAGGAGATTTCATATAGTTCTGACAATTTTCAGATCACCTTTCAGAAGAAATTGGAGCCCAGACAATGATGATGGGCAGGACCATACCTTGACTAGTACTGCTTAGTTATGAATGCCTCTTGTCATCTATTTAAACCTTCACATTGAACCTGAAGATGGTCTTGATGGGGTGGCATCACTGGACCTCTTTGTTCCTCTTCCCAATGTGACCTGACCACATTAAATTAATCTGCTTTTCTTCTTTTTACTATTACATTGTCTGCTTACTTGGCTTATTGAGGATGTGTGACCAAGATTGTATTTTTAGGGCTGTTAGGGCCCCGACTCTGACCCTAATAACTCTGGTTAATACCTTCTCAAAATACCATAGACCAAATAAGAAAATTGGCTTCATTTTCTGCCAGCTGTAATGGTACACACATGAAATCCCAACACTTGGGAAACTGTGGCAGAATTCTTGGCTAGCCTGTGTCTCAAAAACACAACAAAGGTTTATTTTCTCACAGTTCAGAGGGCAGATGTCTGGAAGCAGGATTGGTTTATAATGAAGTCTTTCTTCTTGGTTTGCAAATGGCTGCCTTTCCCCGGCATCTTTTGTAAAAGCAGAGAATATTGTGTGCTGTGTCTTACTCTGATAATGGTGTTGGTCCTAGTAGCCTGGGCTTCCACCTTACGGCTTCCTTTAACTCTACCTCTTTAAAGGCCAACCTCCAAACACAGACAACATTTGAAAAATCATAGTACAATCAAAACAAGCTCAACAAATCCAATAAGATCACACACTGCACTTGATGTCATTCCTGTAACTTGCGTATTGTGACAGTGAAAGTTATTATTTTTACCTTTATTGTCATATGTTCATTTTTACATGGTATTGGGTTTCATATGGTATTTTCATAAAAGTCTGGAATGAACTTTTTGAACTTCTTTCCCCTTTCTTTCCTCTCACTCCTCTAATTAACTCCTTCATTCATTCCTCTAGACAGTTTTACTTCATTCACTTCACATATGCAGCTGTGATGCCTATTGGTATTCACCTGAAGTACAATAAACTAACATTTACAGAGACACTTCTTTGCATGTCAATGTTACTGCAGCACTGTTCAGAGAGGCCAAGTTCTAGAATCAGCCTAGGTCTGTCAACAGATGATTGGCTAAAGAAAATGTGGTATCTATATACAATGGAGTTTTATTCAGCCATAAGAATGGATGAAATTGTGTCATTTCCAAAAAAAAGGTGCAATTTGAGATCCATTAAGCAAATTAAGTTAGACTCAAAACTATGTTTTCTCTCATTAGGGATCCTAGATTTTACATAAAATTGTTTTTACTTTCATTCTTTAGTTATAATCTTCCTTAAAATGGAGGAAATTTTCCCCTTTAATATTTGTTCTGAATTATACAATGAATGTAGTCACACAATACACCTAAAAAACCAATAAATGTCAGTGACTTGCCAGTTCTTTAAATAGTGGTAGAGTAGTTAAGAATCTGAATGTACTTTTTGTGACATTCAAGAATAATCACCAAGCAGAGAAAAAATCTGTACAAGAAACTACAAAAGGCTGATGCAACATAAAAAGGATTATAGATATTGGGACTTCTTTTTTCTTGAGATAGTCTCATGTAGCCCAGGCAGGTCTGGAACTCCTTATCCTCCTGCTTCCACTTCTTAAGTGCTGGAGTTTCTGGCAGGAACTGCTGTCCCCAGCTGAAATCCTAAAGAATAGATTTTTTTAGGACCTAAATGCTGTCCACTCCTTCCTTAGAACAGCTAATTTGACCCAGTAACCACGTTGCTAAATAACTCAAAGCTAACAGACACAGTATAATGATTTATCAGTTTCATCTTTCCCTCTAAGTATTTGTCAAGAAAAGCATCTTAGAAAACTTAGTTCTATCTGTGTCCCCTGAGATTGAAAGCCATAATTCTATTATATAGAGTAAATGTCTTAATACAGAAATGAATCATTAAAAATGATAGTTTGAAGAGTCCTGGCAGAAGGCCCCTTAATCTTACTAGANACAACACAGAAAGAAAAAAAAGATTGTGAACTCTGGGTGACACAACAAAATTGCCACATTCACAGCCATCTAAAACAGGAATAAAAAGAGGGCTTAGGAACATCCATTGAGGTAAAAGAAGACTAGAAAGCAAACTATATTTTGCACAAAATTTTGAACCCTGAGCTTTAGGGTGTGTATACAGGGGTTCACTGTAGCATGTTTATGAAAGAAAGGAAGCTGGAAGCAGTCCATCTACCTATCAATAGCTGAGTGACTAAATAAGTCATAGGGCAGCTGTATCCTGGATCATGACAAAACAGACAAAAAAAAGCATGATATACATTCCTGTGTCCCTGGATACAGATGTAGAAAGAATACAGATACGTTTTGTTGAAAAACCAAACTCTATTTGGTAAAAACAAAGTTGTGTTGTTTATGTTTTACTGATAAAAATTTCGTACAGAAGCTCTGGTTACCAGCACAAGCCATGTACAAACAAAATCATGCCAGTTAATTCCAGCATGGGTGGGGGAGGAGCAATCAAAGCTCCTGAGGAACTATTGGCAGTTGATGGCTGCCTAGGGAGGAAAATCACTTTTCTTCAGGAATGTGGCCACTAGTAGGTTGTCCATGCTGTAGTGGATGACCTCAATACCCAACACAGAGATATTTTGTTGAAAAGCTACTCTATTAAGGTAAAAACAAAGTTGTGTTATTTATGTTTCACTTATGAAAAATTGAACTCCCATATAGGTTACAAATACAAGTAGAGAGGACATGAAGTTGGTAGAGAAATATATTGGCAGAGAGTTAAGGAGAGTTTGAGGAAGAGTAAGGAATGGATATAATCAAGATGTGATGTATATGTATATGAGATGTTCAAAGAATACTATCAGAATTAAATTAAAATATACATATTATGACAGAAGTGATTGATAACCTGTGCTTTTGTTTTATGAGAAATAGTTCATGATTTCACATAGTGGACAAGGAATGTTATAATTTCATATTTATTGTATAGATTTTTTTACTATAGCAGTATTTTGTTAGTCATGAACTAATTACTATTTGTGATGACTTGGTTGGAATATAATTCTACTGAGAAAGATCTGCTGTAGCCTCTCCTCACTCTCTGCCCCCATTCCCAGGGACTAAGCAATCCCATTAGAATACCTTGATTTCTTCCTTCCTGTGGACCTCTTAGATACTCTCTCCTAGTCCATCCCCATTCCTAAGTGTCAGCACCCAATACCTAGAAACACATTTCACCTGGAAATGTCAATGGCCACTCCTAGCAGGATCCCAAAATTCCCTACTAGTCAACACACAGTCACTACAACTTCCTAAGAACCAGAGAGGGCAACAGAAACCAAGGAGCAAAACATCCACTCAACAAAGACAAGGCCAGATATCAGCACCTAGAATTACAATTCCCAAACCCAGATGCTTAGATGCCAATATAAAAACACAATAACACCCAGGACAATATGTCTCTGCTACAGCCCAGAAACATTACCACAGTAGGTCCTGAGAATTGCAACATATCTGAAGCACAGTAAGACCTAACTTAAAATAGGCTTTATGAATCTGATAGAGGTCCATAAAGAAGAAATGAATAAATCCCTTAATGTAATCTATTAGAACACAAAGAGAGGAAGAAAATAAATAACAATTCAAAACCTGAAAGTAGAAATAGAATCAATAAAAAAACTGAGGGAAATCTGGAAATGAAAAAATTAGGAACTTGAACAGGAATCTGAGAGGCAAGCCTCACCAACAGAAAACAAGACACGGAAGAGAGAATATTGGGCACTGAATATACAATAGAAGAAATGGATACATTGGTCAAAGAAAATGTTAAACCTAAAATAATCTTCACACAAAATATCCAGGAAATCTGGACACTATGAAAAGACCAAATCTAAGAATAATGGGAATAGAAGGAGAAGAAAACAAAGGTATAGAAAATATTTTCAACAAAATCATAGAAGAAAATTTTCATAATGTAAAGAAGGGGTTGCCTATAAAGATACAAGAAGCATTCAGAACACTCAATAGATTGGATCATAAAAGAAAATCCTCTCAGCACCTAATAACCCAAACACTGAATGTACAGAACAAAGTATTGGCAGATGGCAATTGATAGTTACTCCTACCCACGGGAGGAGTAACCCTATGATGGAGGAGTCGCGTCAGCGAGGTTTATGGGACTACACACTCCAAAAACCAGTTGCTTCTGCCTGTAATTTCTCTCATGTGCCACTACGTTTCTTCCCTAAAAACAGCTATGGGTGTTTTCCCACTGCTTGTGTGTTTATCTCATGAAAATATTTCATCTTTGGGTACACATATATTGTTGGTGGTCAGGAAGATGATTTCTGCTTAATCTGTATAATTCTGATGACTAGAAATAATTTTAGGATATTCTTCATACTCAGACTGACATAGGAAAATAGCTGTATTCTCAGCTACAAAGACAGCTTTTCACATGTTTAATTAAGACCTCAGAGCAAATCCAAAACAGACTAGTTGCCCCTGCAGAGAATATACAAGGACAAATTCCCAGGTGTCTGTTCAACCAAGGTCAGGCACAGAGCAACTTTAGTAAACATCATTTTCTCAGCAATTGGCTTTCTGCATGTACTCCTAGCCTCAAAGTTCAACCAACTCACTGTTTATTGTTTAAGTCCTGAATTTCAATGTCACTCTCTGTCTGGGAACCCTAACCACTCAGATCTATATGCCTGCTTTACTCATCATGCCCAGTCAGTGCAACCTCCCTAGCCTGAAAGAAACTGTGTGATTTCTCATGGCTCTATCTCTTAGTGTTTGCTCAAGAAATGCTTTGTGACACTGAAAATGTAACTCATGTTTGTCCAGACTTTTGTTGTTGAAGGTGGTGTGGTGTGGGTGCAGAGAGAGCTGTGTAGAGGAGACAGAGATGTGTATGTAGGGCAGAAATATGTGTGTAGAGGAGAGTGATTGAGAGAGTAAATGAGTGAGAGAATGAGTGAGTAAAGAGTGAGTGTATGATGTAGTAGTGTGGGAAGGAATGTAGCAGAGTAGATATAAGACATGTGTATAGAAGAGGATGTAGAGCTATGTAGAAAAGAGATGTAACTGTGTATAGAGATGGATCGTTGTGTAGAAGGTAGATGTAGCTGGAGAGAGAGATGTATCTATGTGAAAAGAGATATAACTGTGTGTAGAGATGTGTGGCTGTGATGTAGAGAGATGTATCTATACAGACATATATTGCTGTTAGTAGAGGTGTGTAGAAAGTGTAGTTGTGTGGAGACAGATTTTCAGAAAGATATTTTTTTTAAAGATGAAGTAAAAGAGAAAGTTTCCATAAGAAAGTACATGTTTCCTTATTTATGCCTCAGATAGAAAAGTCTAGCCCTCACTGCATTCGTGGACTTTTTTTGCCTACCCTGGAGGTGGTCTTGGAGCAGGCTCTCCCAAAGGCTGCTGGTGACAAAGAAAATATTAAAAACTGCATGGGGAAAGATCAAATAACATATAAAAGCAGACCTATTATAATAACACCCAACTTGTCAATGGAGACTCTTAAAGCCAGAAAGGCCTGGACATATGTTCTACAGACTCTTAAGAGGTCACAGATGCCAACCCAACTTTCAATCATAATAGATAGAGAAAATAAAATAATCCATGGTAAAACCAAATTGAAGCAATATCTATCTACAAATCCAGTCTTACATCAAATTTCTTCCTTTGAGGCTCAGGGAACCTCGAGTAATTAGAGGTAGAAAGAGCCAGAGGGGATGGAGAACATCAAGAAAATCAAGGTCCTCTAAATCAACAGGATTGATGCATAACGAATTCACAGAGACTGAGACAGCATACTCAGGGACTGCATGGGTCTGCTGCAGATGGTGTCCTAGAGCTGAAAGGAGAAGTGGACACATGCCCCATCCTTAACCCAGAAGCCGTCTCAGTTGATAACCACTTGTAAATGAAAATTTAGTTTTCTCCAAGGGAGTGTCACTGGGGAAATAAACTACTCTTAAGTCTAGTCTACATGCCTAACAGTTGGTGGCCAACAGAAAATGAACTCAATGGCATGTTTGGATGTTCCTTGTCTCATAATGTTTTCTTGAGCATTTTCTTTTTTAAAAAAATATATTTATACCACACACACACACACACACACACACACACACACACACACACACACATTTCTCTTTTTACTCTACAGGTTCTTTGCATATATATTATGGCTTTTAGTTTAGTGCTTTTATGGGATTCCTGATGATGTGAATTGGTGAGTCTCTATATCTGTTCCTTTTGCCTTTTCTTGAGCTCTTTCCCTTCCGTTTGTTTTGCCCTATTCTAATGTATTAGTTTTATCTTAGTTTATGTTACTAATATCCCTTAGAAGTCTGCTTGCTTTCTAATGAGAGACAAATAGGGGGTAGATCCAGATGAGAAGGGAGGTGGGGAGGAACTGGGAGATGAGAGAGGGGAAAGATAATCAGGATATCTTATGTGAGGGGGAAAAGCTATTTTCAATAAAAGGGGGGAAGAGAGAGAGAGAGAGAGAGAGAGAGAGAGAGAGAGAGAGAGAGAGAGAGAGAGAGAGAGAGAGTCTCCTGACAACCAATGTGGATCATTATACGAAGGTCAAAGTAATTGTCATTTATATTGAACTTCCCTGTTTTTCATCTCTCCGCATGACTTTGGATTTTTTTCTGTAATCTCAGAGTTTTAACATTCCACCCTGTTATTAAATTTTACATGGTGTATTTTAGCTTAGACTCTCCAATTAAAGAAGTGCTATTCTGTGTTTTGGAAATGTGTTATTTATTTACTAATTTTCACCTCTCTATTTTTTTAGTTTATCTTCATGAAATGCATGGATTGTGTATCTGAATCTAGAGTATATTCTTTTTAGCTTATTCACTTTGTTCCTCCGAGCTAAGGTTCTGGGAAAGTTTCTGAGTGTTTCTACTGACCTCTTATAAAATTTGAAATTCTATTTCTTGTGTTTTCATTTCACACAGATCTGAGTTGATCATGACGTCCTTTAACCATGGCGTCTTCTCTTTGTTTTCTGTGTACGCCACAAATTTGTCTATTTGCTTTTATGTTTTCATCTAGTCCTAAACTTCTCTCTTTTTCTAAAAGCTAATTTTCTGCCTATGCATCTTTTCCATTCATGGGTAGGTTTTCATCTAAATGTCTGAAGATTTTTAGTGTGTATTAAAAATACAAGAACTATAGGAAAGCTGACTATAATGGTTCCTTTTATGTATAACTTGACAGGAACATAAGGAGCCCACATATGTGTTCTAACATTATGAATGTGATTATGAGAAAAATTCTTCATGTGAGTAATATTTGAATAAGTATAATAAGTAAAACATTCTGTTGGGTGGATGGGCTCCACCTAATCAGTTGAAGATCTTAATAAAACAAAAATACTTGATAGGAGGTAACTCCCTATACCCAACTGTTTCATTTGACACTATTGTTTTTCCTGGCCTTCAGACTCAGAATAAAGCATTGGCCCTTTTCAGACCTTGAGCCTGCCCACTTTCAGGCTGTTGACCCAGGTCTTAGGCTTTAAGAAACAGATTAGAGGAGCTAAACCACCAGCTATCCCAAAGACCCAGCATGCCATGTCACCATGAAGATCTTGTGACTTGTCAACCTCATAATCCATAATCATATGAGCCTCATAATAAAAATAATAAGTCAAATGCCCTGTTTTTCTCTCCTCCATGTCTTTCCTCTCTCTCACACCCCATGTGTGTGTATGTATGTATTTTATAAGAAGAATTCCTACTAATAATTTGAGAATTATTTGAAAATGATTGGTGTTTGTTTGTTATTTGTTCTTTATATGAAAGGCATTAGATTGGGCAATGACTCTCATGAAGGATCTCTCCAATTTCAAGGTGAGGAGGCTGTCTTCTGAGTACTCAGGTCAACCAGATGCCCTAATTTATCCCTGGGAATTTTGACTTCTTTTATATGGACAGACTTTCTTCTTTGTATATTAAGAGATGGGTAGATTGGAAGCTGTTTTACATGTCTATATTGGAGGGTGACTAAGAAGATTTAGCCTTTCTGCCCAATTACCACTTTTGTTTTCTCTTCTTTGTTTCATTTACTATCAGTTTTCTATTCTTTTTCTATATTCCAGAAGTTGTTGATGTGCCTTTTCTTATTCTATGCCATCTCTCTGTTCCATTCTTATGGCTTCATCCTTCTTTTTGTATTTTTTGCTATTATTTTAATAGCTTCCTCGAGGAAAAGAGAAGAATGTATTCATTTTCTGTCTTTACTAAAGTAAAGGCTTTGGGGTATAGAAGAAAAATTGGTAAAGGAGAGAGGTTTTTTTTTTGATTATTCTATTCTGTAGTCATGATTCTTTTGTTTCATTGTTGGCCCAAACTAGCACACATTCAATATGACTACTAATAGCCATGTAGTAGGATAAATGTGGGCTTTTAAAGACCATTTACAGGTGTGTGTATTTATATCTACAAATACATGATACTTTCTTTGTGTAGTAAATGGTTATTATACTGTATTATTCAGGGACTAATGGCAAGCAAAATAATAGTCTGCACATGTTCAATACAGGTGCAGCCACTTGAAGTCTACCTATATAGTATACATTAGGAATGACATAATATTTTGTTTTAAATCTTTATAGTATTTAGACAGTATAGAACAAAAATACAGAGTACCAACTGCACTTACCACCTTGATTTCCAAATATTTTTCTGAAAATCTGCCTAAAGCATATAACTACATGATTCCTCTCTGTCTGCATGGTAATTATTCCTTAATTTTTGTTATTTCTTGTTCATCAGATCCCAGGTAAGAAATTTCCCTGTTTATAATTGAAAACAATTTCCAAACAAAAGAGAGTCTTGATTTATATCTTTTAAAAAAGCCCTCTAGGTCTGGAGAGATAGTTTAGTGGTTAAGAGCACTTGTTGCTCTTGCACAGGAACTGATATGGTGGCTCACAACCATCTATAAGTGCAGTTCCAGGGAATCTAGTGCCTTCTTTTTACCTCCAGGTAGAAATGCAGGACACATACATACTTGCAAGCAAAACACTCATACACATTAAATAAATAATTCTAAATGAATAATAAGTAAGTATTTTTTAAAAACTCCCGTTCTTCATGACTTCTGTTTGCAAGAGGACAGAGACTTTTTATAGCTCTCAGTAGTGAAGGTTAACCCTTTTTTGAACATCTCACAGATTGCTCTAATTTTACACCTGAAAGCGTCCTTCCACTACTCATTACACAAATGAGGAAACCGGAGCATTGATACATGGTAATTGGTCAAAGCAGTTAGTTTGTCCAATTATTTTATTTTCTTCCATAATAATAAAAATAATGTCAGCAGCCAAACTTCTGTACCTGCTAAGTTTCAAGTTCACATTTACTTATAATAGTTCCAAAGAAAGTATAATTATTACTGAATCTATTTGTCAGATAAGAAAAATGATCCAAAAAGAGGCGAAGCAACCTCTATAACGTCACACAGCAATTTGCAGACCCAAGACTGAAAACCAAGCAATGTGACTATAGAATCTGTAAGCTTTACTGTTGCATACTGCCTTTTAACCTGTTGAGGCCTCTTTTTCACTGGTTGTGTTTGTAGAACAATACTCTGGCCATATGGTTCAGTATTAAAGCACTTGCCTCATATGTGCAAGGCATGGGATTCCACCCTCCAAACTATCAAAACAGTGAGATAAGATAAAACAATAATTCCTTGTCATTTTCTAGGACGATACATGGTATAAATAATACTCTAACAACAAAGGTACTTTACCTTAGGCCTTGTCAATGATAAATTATACTGGGGAAGCAACACACTTGGATAAGAAAATGATAGAAGGGAGAAATTAGGAAGACTTTGAATTTTAGCCCTGATATAGCCAGAGAGTCACTGGTGCATGGCTGGGGTATGACATTGCAAAATGAAATAATAAAACATGAACAGAGTTACTTAGAGTTGCAGAATCTTTTTGTATTCTCCTTTCCTCACTAGGCGTTTTGCCAGGAGCACTTAAGAAAGCAGGTTATGTCTTCTGTGCCTTCAGACTCTGCAATGTGCTAATATATACTAGAACTGAAACACCAAACCTGCTTTGCAGACTAGATGAAAATCCTCGATCTAGGTTTCTTTTCTTTTACTTTTGTTGAATTGTGGGCACATAAAGAACTCTGTGACTGTCAGTCTATGGCATTCTTCCTTGGAAGGGACATCAGTTTTCAATACCTGAAACTTTTATAAGCAGTAGCTAGATTAAGTATCTATTTCTACATAACAAAGTAGTCCCAGTAATTAATACCTTGTAGTAATTTGTTATTCCTCAAATTCTCTGGATTTGTTGGTTCTACTGTATATGTTGCCTGGAATTATCCATGTAGCTGTACTCTGCAGAAGAGTTGGGGGAATCTGAGTTCTGCTCGAGTATCTTCACAGGGTGTATCACTATCTCCATGTATTATTTTCATCCCAGCTGTTTAACAGTATGGACATCTCAGTTGTTCAAAAGAGCAAAAGCATAAGCAGTAAGACCTCATAGGATAACTTTTATTCTATTGGACCAAGAAAATTAATAGATCAACTTTCATTCATTGTCAAAGGGAAATGCAGTACTTCATGAATACAGGTGATAACGATTCATTGACCTAATGTTATCAATGTATTTGTCATTCAGGCCTTTGAAAGCCAAAAGCAAGGAAGTAGATACTTGAGTGCTACATATGGAGGCAAGAAGAAAGGGCTCACTCCATTTCTCTATGCAAATATTAATCACCAAATAAATGTTGTAAATATGATCAATGCCTGGTTAATATTCTCTTCCTGCTATATTTCTTGTTGATATCTATATCTAAAACAAACTTGGAAGGTCAATATGTCCCATAGCCCCTGTGAAAATGCCTGGTACAACTGACCTCATTCGAATGTATGTTTTATGAGTGTTGGGGGTTAGAAAATGATGGAAAATTTTTTTATGCAGGTGACTATCAGATATAGATTCCATGTCATTTGCTTTTTTTTAGAATAAACAAACTTTTATTTTATAACAGTATTACAATAAAGCAAAATACCATTTAATACAACTTGAAGCAGCTATAAATCTAATCTGGCATTGTAACTATACAGAGTCAAAAGCAAATGAAAAACATGTTCAAGACAGTTAATAAGTCCCTATCAGGTCATTTGTATTGCCTATCAGTCCATCATATGTCTCTCCTAGTAAGAGCAGTCAAAAATAAGTGATAGAGACTGAATCACATGCATTTTGTACTTTCTTACCAATGTATAGGTTTAAAAAAGTATCATTTGGTTGAACACAATTATAGATGAGGAGAATGGGAAAGTATGGTATATATTATATTGTTAAATTGTCATATGATGTTTAAGCTTGTAAAAAGCTTAAACATCATATGACAATTTAATAGACGGGATCCAGGAGGCTTTCCTTTGTCTCCTCTGAAAGTCCTTGTGCAACATGCCCCCAGACCTTAGCACAACTAATGCCATGTTAGAGGCACCAAGGCATCATTCTGACCTAAGAGCCCAACACATAGACCCCCAACACATAGCAAAACAAGAACAAAGACTTAATCAATCATAGTCCGTAGTTCTGGAAAGGTCCCTAAATGAACTACTAACCTTGCTTATGGGCTTCTGTAGCTCCATACATTGCTAACTGTTCTTGATAATTGAAGTGTGTGAACAAGAATACAGTTTTTGTGCATAAAAAGCCAAGAACAGTAAGGCTTGTGGCTACATGACTTGGGCAAGTTCCCCATGTAGCCAACCAGCTGGAAAATAATGAATTTCTATTGGCTTTAAGAGCCCATGTGTTCTCTGAAGGAGTTATCTCACAACCCTTGTCCTGGATCAGGCTGTCTCCCTGGCTCAGTAATGGGGAGAGAGGAACAGCAAACAGCTAAGAGTACTGAAACTGTTGTGACCCTGAGATCAGCTAGAAGAGAAACTATTTCTAACAAGGTTACTATTGTTTATCCAATAATATAAAAATGCTTATGGCGGAAAAGAGAAGGCAGAAGCTGATCCACAGAGCAAGTGGTCTGCTTTGCCCCAAATTCTCAATCAGAAACTCTAGCACTACTATTTCAGCTGTGCTTCTCTATTCATTTCTACTGGATGTTGTTATGTATCTGCTGCTATTTATTTTTCACTTGTAAGCCTTATCCAAGGCAATATTCTGTTCCACCTGGGACTCTAGACTGAGAGCTCCAGTTGTATGCCTCCAGAAGGCTTCCTTGGTCAAATTCTGCTCGATGTTTATAAGCCCTGATTTGATCATGTTATCTTTTGTTTGCTCTCTCAATTGGGCTATTCCAGTTGTCTCCACTGGATTTTGTGAGTGCCCAGTTTGATGATGTTCTACTGTCCATCTGCAGCTTCTCCCTATCTACTAGCTGATATTTATTCTTTTACTTTTCCTTAATATATACTTAACAAAGTCACCAAAACTTTATTGAAAGTTTATATGAAATCACAGCTTTCATAGATTATTCTCTGGACCTAGCAAACCATAATTGGTATAGTCAGCAGGTTCTCAAAATGATGTTTCTGTTTTGAAAGAGTGACTATTATAGATAATCATGGAAATGTATGAGATGATAACAAGACTTGTGATAAAGGCAGTGATGATGATAGGAAGCCACACTCCATAGAAAACCTGGCCTCTCACACTTTGCAATACTGCATTTACAGAGTTAATAACATGTAAAGATTTTTGGCTCTCTGTACTTTCTCCTCTGCCTTTTCTTGTTTAAAGAGAGTATTTACTGTTCAATGTCTTGTTGTGTTGGCAGGCTCTTGCTGGCAAGAAGAACTTTCTCTAACTATCAATTTCTGTGAAATCATAGTGGGGAAAAGTGTAAAAATCCAAGCAGTGATCATGTTTACCTGAGACTTGTAACAGGAAAACAAAAGCTTGGTAGTTTAAATGACATATACAGATAGGTAAACTGAATTTTTGCATGATGCCATGTATGTAATTTGGATTCAACTTTTGTTTTAAAAGTTGAATTAAATAGTATTTAATTGTTTTAAATATTAGTTGTTTTAAATAGTAAGTAGATGAAAAGACAGACTAAGAGGTATATTAGAATAAGAACATGTCTTTGGTTTAAAAAGTTTAAAAAATACTTTAGATAAAAAATGTAAGTGATAAAAGATAAGATCCCTAGATTTTACTAAAATCAGAAATAAAATATTAAAAAAATAGACAAAATCTAGCTTGGGATTTCAGGGTCTTTGTGCATGCTATTTCAACCACGGGAAATTCATCTGTGCAACTGCCCTGCTGTGTTCAGAAGCTAGTGTTCCTTGGAGTCATCTACCACTTCTGGCTCTTACTCTTTCTGTCCCCTTTCCAACAATGATTCCTAGACCTTGGGAGAGAAAGGTGCAATATTTTCCACTTAGGGCCAAGTATTCTACAGTCTCTCATTCTCTGTACTGTGGCCCTTTGTGGGTCTCTGTGTTACCCACTACCTCAGATGAGACTTGAGAGATGCACTGATCCTCTGTTACTTTTGTGGTAGATTTTAAATGCTTCTTTAAGTATAATAGTAAGTTCCAGACCAGCCAGGCTACACAGTGAGACTCTATCTCAAGAAGAGAAGTATGTTAAACAATTCAAACTTATAAAATCACTAAAAAAGTAAGCAAAATATCTTACATCTGGCTATAAGATAGTCAAACTAACCAAATGGCTCTAAGAAACAATAATTATAATTAACTATTTTTGTTTCATTTGGCCCAAAATAAATTAAATCAACATATATTTTTGTGTTCATACTAATTATAGTCCTAAAAAACATTACAAAATAACTTAATACAAACAAAATTCTCCTACAGCATCACACAAACAATTAAGGGTCAAATGTACTAATGTTGGTAAATTGTCATGTGCTGTTTAAACTTGTTAAAAGTGGACTCTTGGGATCAAACAAGGAGGCTTAGTATACCTAGTAGAGAATACTACATGGCTGCCTTAATGTGGCTCCCCCAATGGATTTCTACTGGATATTTGTAAGCCTTCAATTTGATAATGTTACCTTTCATTTGCTTGCTTATTTAGCCTACTTTAGTGATCTCTGATGGATATTTTGATGATGTTTTGCTATCTGCTGCTTCTCTTTATCTGCTAATTGTTATTTATTCTTTTTTTACCTTCATTAAATTTGTTCTTTGTCTATTTCATACATATATATACTACATTCTGATTACTCTCACTTGTACCATCTGTTAACTCCTTCCCACTCCCATCACTCCTCCTTCCCTACAAGTCTCTTTCCTATATTTCTGATAATTTTGTTTCATTTTGTGATACCTTGAGTTCAACCAGGGCCCTCTGTGTGACCATGAGTTTGTAACTATCCACTGAAGCCTGGTGGATCATTAGTGGTACACAACTGAATACTGCCTTTCTTCAAGACTCCATTAGTAGCCCACAGTTCAGCAGGGTCAGTTTTTATCAACACTACACAAACTCGAGCAATATGGGAAAAGGAACCTCAATTAAGGTTTCCTTCTGCCAATAAAGTTCCTCTACCAAATTGGTTTGTAGGCATGTTTGTGAGGACAATTTCTTCATTAATGACTGATGGGTGAGGGCCCATACAACTATGGGTGCTGCTACCCCGGGATGGGTGGTCCTGGGTTGTATAAGAAAACTGAGCAAGCCATAGGGAGCACATAAGTGAACAGAGTTCCTTTCTGGCTTCTGCTTTAGTTCTAACCTGCAGGTTTCTTGTTTTTTTTTTTCTCTCAGTGATGGACTGGAACCAATAAATCAAGTAAACTCTTTCATCCCTAAGTTACTTTTGGTCATGGACCATATCTTAGCAACTGAAAGCACACTAAAACAGAAATTGGTACTAGAAGTGAGGCATTGCTGTTATGGATCTAAACATGTTGGTTTGAGGGAGGATTTTGGAGCTTTGGGTTTGAAAAGCCATTGAATGCTCAAAGCTTAATGAACTGTTGTAGGAACTTAGAAGATAATGCTGAGAGCAATGCAGATGATGGATCCTGGCTTGTGAAGTTTCAAAAGGAAGTTTGAAATATACTCAAAGACTCTATCTGCGATGTGCATGTGATGTATTTGAACTAAGAAGCTGTGGAAGTGAAACCTTTGTGTACTACGACAATAAATGCTGATCAGCTGGGTCTGAAAAAAAAAAAACTGTGACTAACAAGAGATTAGTATCAATGGGAGACCAGTATCACTGAGGTACAATCTTCTATGGAATACTTCCTAAGGGGTAGCACATAGAAGCTGTGATCCAGAGGGGAGCAGAGCCACATCTCCAGCTGGCAGCAAAATATGACATGTCCTCCTTTTTCATCCTACTGAATCTGATTAGTCCTGCCCATATGTACTTGAGTGTAGGATCACTTATTCCTAAGTATTATTTTAGACACATTTTCATTGTACAGACCAGACTCATAGTCAGATCACAGCAATCCTCCCCACTCAGCCTCTCAAATGTTGGGACTATAGGTAAGTGGCACTACACCTGTAAGTATATATTAGGTGTGTGTGTGTGTGTGTGTGTGTGTGTGTGTGTGTGTTTGTGATGGAATTACTTTAAAATTTCCTTTTCTGGGGGCTGGAGAAATGTCTTAGTAGCTATGAGCACACATTGCTCTTGCAGAGGCCAGATTTTGGTTGTCAGCACCCCCTTGGGTGCTCACAATCATCTGGAACTCCAGTTCCACAGGATCCAACACTGTTTTCTGTCCTCTTCAGGCACTGAACATGTATGGTGCATATACACACATGCAAATAAAGGCAAAACACTCATATACCTAAAATAAATCTAAAGAATATTTAATTGCCAAAGCTTCAGGCTTTTATTGATTTGTTTTGCATCTATTCTTCCTTTTAAAAATAATATTTTAAATATATTATTTGAGAATTTCATACAATATATTTTATCATATTTATTCCCTTCGCCCAGCTCCTACCATCTCTTCTCCCACCTCCTTATCTACCCAACTTCATATTCTCTTTCTCTTCCTCCAAAACAAACAAAATACCAACTTGTGTTGGCCAACTACTCCTGAGTATAGAACCTGCCTTGGAGTGTAATAAGTATGGAAAAAAACTAATTTTCCTTTACCCAGCAGCAATTAAATGTCAATAGCTTCTTGTCTAGGGATGGAACTTTGTGTATACCTCCTCTCTTCCATGCTAGGTTTTTATCTGGTTTAAACTGGTTTTGTGTGTGCTGTGACAGTCGCTGTGTGCTTATATATGTACCAGATCTGTTGTACTTAGAAGTCACACACCACCATCGGCCTTTCTTTGCCCTCTTTCACATAGATTCCTGAGAATCACCATTATCATCATCACCATTAATTAGCACATATTTGTACACACTGGAAATATTAATCCATTCATATTAGTTGTTATAGGTTTATTCATGTTTTCTACTTTATTGAGTCAGTTTCAGTAGTTTACTTCCAGTATATCAAAATTATTGATTTTTTTTGTCATACAGCTAGTCACAGTATTTCCTTATAAACATTTTTATTTGTGTCCAGTCAATAGTGACTTCATGCTTAATTTCAATATTTTGAGGGGTTTTTACAAAACCCCAAACCTCTGCCTCTAAACTCCAAAGTAATTGTGATAACAGGCATATGCTAATGTGCTGAGTTTAATCATTTGATTCCTATTTTTCTGCTCAAGGTCACTAAAGGTTTGTGAAGGTTGATTTTTTTTTTTAAAGAACCAGCTATTAGTTTTGCTGCTCTTCATTATTGGTTTTCTATCCTTTCTTGTAGCCACATCTATGGTAATCATTATGATTTCTCTCCTGCTTGCTTTGGGCTTGGCCTCCTCTCCACTCTAGAATGTCTTAAGACAGAGAGTTAGATTGTTGACTTGCAGCCAATCTCTTTAATGGAGGCATTCCCTGATTAAATTTCCCTCACAGCTCTGTTTTAATGTTTTGCTATGTTTTCTTAATTGTTTAGCTCAAACTATTTCTGTATTGTTCTTTTGATTTATTCTTTGCATTTTTGGTTATTTAGGAGTATGCTGTTTAATTTCTATATACTTGTTAATGTTCAAAAATTCCTTGTTACTGATTTCTAATGGTTCATTACTTGTAGTTGAAAAACATGTTCATATATTTTTAATCCTTCATACTCTATTGGGGCTTATTTATTACCTAACATATGACTGATCCTAGAGAACATCCCATGTAATGCTTCAGAAGAATGTATTTTCTGGTGTTTGGGGGCAACAGCATATGTGTGTTAGATCTACGTGATTTGTAGTGTGTTTTTTTCTGTCCTGCAGTTCTAGGGAAATACAAGGAAGATCAAATTGTAAGAATGTTCTAAGAATAGGATTTTTGAAGTGCTCCAAAGCTGATTTAGTTCCACTGGTGGCTTCAAGGCCCCTTTTTCCTCAGCTCCCACGGTTGCGAGGTTACTCATATTTTTATGTTATTGTGGAACTGGAGAGATGGGGGTGGGAGTGAGGAAAGTTAAAATGCCACAAGGATTGTCATTCTTATTAAACTTTAGAATTAATGTTTTTCAGGGTAATGCAAGGATTCAGCTAATTTCTAGAGTTATGAAAAATTGTTTTAATATATTTGCCAGTATTTTCATTACTTTTATGGAGGAATAGATTTGCAGAAATCCTCATTCCTCTGTCTCCTCATTATATGCCTATGCCTTTTATATTTTTTTCTCTCTGGAATTTTCTCTCTATTCAATATTTTACCTGATTAATTGTGTGTAAACTTTTTTAAAAAACTTTGAATCTACCTCCTTTTCCTCTTTTTAGTAGTATTACTATTTATTGGCATTGTATCAATTTATTTCTTCTTTTCTACATTTACTAATTTTATTACTGTGTTCTTATGAATGTGTTCTGGGGAAAATTACACCACAGAAGTTTTAGGGTCAAATTCTGGGTCCTGGGAACCCTAACAATCTCTGCTCACCCACCTGTCTGCAATGCACTAATTGAAGAGCTGCTAGAGAAAAGCAAAGAAAGATTCATTCAGTTGTGCCAGATAGGCAAGAGGTTGAGTGAAGCCTCGAGTCTATCTTAGGGTTCTAACACCAGGGTTAGGTGGAAATAGAAGAAAAGAAGTGTGCACAGCTGAGTTGTCCTGCTCAATGTGCTGTTCCTCTCATTATTGATGGGTTATTGTCTCTGCTTCCAGCTTCAAGTCAATCCTTAAAGTTGTCCCAACTGTGTGAAATATCTTTTTGCGAGACAAGTTCTTCCTCTGTTCTGTACCAGGCTTCAGCGTTTTCTCTCTGTCACCATGAGGTGCCCCAAGGAAAGTACACAGGTTTCTCTCTTTAGATGATTTTCATTACTGTCAGGACAGTTATAGTAGTGACATCAAAAGCCCATCTTACAATTTAAATTGAGTCTAAATCTTTGGTCTTTCCCAGTGGATTTGAATGCCACAATAGTAGTGCCATCATCAAATGCCCATTTTAGGAATCTGAAGGTAAATTGTTGTAAATTAGTGCATATATAGTATGTGTAGTATGTGCTTTCCACCTCTCAACCTTGTAAAGCTGCAAGAAAGTGACCATTTATTTTCTCAGAGCTGTGGTAAAGAGTTACCTCAGAGAAACAAGGACTTCAGTTCTACACAGTCTGTGGTTTTAACTCTGAATACACACTCTATACAAGAGAAAGTAACTATAAATTAAGGAATTTACCTTAAAACATCACTTGTTGCCGGTGGCCATGTCAGAGGAGCAGCAGGTGGCAATTGACTTCAGGAGTTCTGCCCACTAGAGTGCAAGGCACTGATGGGTGAATCTCAAATAGGCAAGGTCCCAAGCACTTGGGCTCCAGAATGTCTCTTGCTGCTGCTGTGTCTTTACATGTTTGCTGCTGCCATTTTTCTCTGGTATCTGGCATGGTGTGAATGGATGTTGGAGGATTCCACTGCCTTTAATATAGTATGATTATCTCATGGAAATATCCCATTCTACTTGGCATTTTTACCTGTGGATTAGTATGAAGATGATTTCTTCTTAAGCTGTACTGTTTAATTGAAGTAATGATTTTATGCAATAATAGTGTTAGTTTAAATAGAATTTTGATTATTAAGGGTTTTTAGCAATTATGGTAAGGGATTATGAGATTCTTTTAGTGGGAAAATTAATATAGGTAAAGGTAGGATATAGTGTTGCCCCCATCCCTGATAAAGCTGGGGCTGCAGAAGAGAGAAAATAGGAACAAGGAAGTGTCATGCAGCTAGGACTTATGAGTTTCTCTTGAGAAGCCATATAGACTATGGTTTAGGTTAATGATTAAGAAAAACAATGGAGTCCCAGGAGTTAGCTCAAGTTCTTTTTAATATAACACATTTTTAATTTAAAATAACACATTTTTAAAATGTGTTCACTGGTTTTGGTGTGCATCATAGCTAAAACAAAGCTTTACTTCATGTAACTAAAAAGCAAAGAATTGGATGGTTAGTTATAATAACTGGACTGGACTCTAATATATGAAAAGTGAAACTAGTAACCTATTTTTCTAGCAATTATAAAAACTACTGCCTATGTAAATGGTTATGGCTTAAAGGCCCCTGATCTATGAGAAGTCTTGTTTCTCACCTGTAATACATAAAATGTTTAACCATCTAATCATTGACTTAAAAAACAAAATGTAACCACATTGTAACTTTTATATTGTTTGAAAGATTCTGCTGTAAGATAAACTGTAAGAGAAAAAAATAAGGAAGAGAGAAGGAAAACAGCAGGAAAGATGTAGAAGGAAGACATCGGGAAAGCAGAGGAAGGGAAACATCAGGGTAGAAGAACAGAACAAAGAAGAATAGAGTAGAACAAGGACAAAAAGAATAATAAAATAAGAAAAACTTTTATTCCTCAGTAAAAGAAGTCTGTGTGTTTTTTTCTGGCTCTGTATCTCGTTCTCAGTCCCTCTGACCCTCAGAAAGCTGGTCCCTCTGCAATTTGTAACTAGTTTCAGAAAAATAATTCAGGTTTCATGGAATCAGGAGATTCCATGTAATAGTTGTGTTGCCTTGGCATGGTGGCACACATCTGTAATCCCAACACTCAAGAGGTGGAGACAGGAAGATTAAGAGTTCAAGGTCATCCTCCCTTACATAAAGATTTGAGGTCCAGACTGGGATAAACAAGATACTGTCTCAAAAACAAAACAAAACAACAGTGTGTTATTTTCTAGATCAACCATAGAGAAGTATAATGAGCTAGATAGCTTAAAACATAGGAAGCATATCTTCTCACAGGCTGGAAGGATAGGAGTCTGAACTCTAGGTAATAATAGAGTTGATTCTGACTGTGGGTTCTATAGGAGAATCTGTCCCCCATTCCTCTCCTACTTATGGAAGTTGTCTGCAATCCCTAAAATACCTTGGTTTAAAAATGCGACTTAAATCTCTGCCTCCATTTTCACGTGGTGTTCTCCCCTATGTGTCTTCACACTGTCTTTTGTCTGTGGATGTCCGCATCTAAATTTCCGTTTTCTTAAAAGACCTTGTTACAGAATTACTCAAAATATTTGGATTATGTCTGTAAAGAATTTTTATCCAAATAGGTCACATCATGAGGTTCTGAGTAAACATGAAGATTTAGGAGATGTTATTCTACCTAGCACAGTAGTTAGGCAAGTCACACAGAACCATCACTGATGCTCATAGCCACCAACAGCACCTTGGCAAAAATGTGAGCTTGGAATATGTGATCCAACAGAAATGTGTTTGAGGCACAAAAGGATAAAGACAAATGGTTTTAATTATGCACAAATTCAGAAGCTCATTTCTATGAATAGTTACTGTGAAAACTACTGAAGGAAAAATTTAGGACAAACACACAGACACACAGACATACAGACATACAGACACACACACACATATACACACACACACATGGGGGTTGAAAGCAAGGAGCAAAAATGCATGGAGGAAAAAAAACAGTGAATTCTAAACATATTTAACAGTAGGATGAAAACAAAAACACCTATGGGGAATAAAGCATGAGATAGAATATAAAGTTCATATAACAATAAAGAGGCCTACAGAAGAGTCTGTCAGTATGGCTTATTACTGCAGCCTCTCCACTTTTGTTTCTTCTAGAAGAATTCTACCATTATATGCTTTCTATTCCTGAGGGTGGCATTTAAGATGTGCCAAAGAATTAAAGTCCCCCAGGAATAGCCCTCAGCAAATGACTGCTGGGAATTGGTGAGTAAATACTTTAGATCCCTTTATCCTTGGTGAGATAATTATAAGGCATGTGTATTAAATCTTTCCTGAAATTTCTTCACAAGATTAAGCTTCAGTCACCCACAGACATAGCTGGCTTAATACTTCTTTTATTGTTTTCTTTGTCTTTCTGTGTACTTCCTGGGTTTCTTGCCCTTCACAAAGAAAGCAGTTTGCTTAAATCATTGTCTCCTAGTCTGCCTCAGAGGGAACTCAAATTAAGACAATATAACTAGCCAAAATTGATAGGGAGGAGAAGAAATCGAGTAGGAAGTATTATATGTATCTAATTGCTTCATCTGTAATTGCTGGGAGTCCATGGAAATCATTTCCACTTGCAAATAGAGTCATAGAAGCATAAGCATAGTTAAATAGAAATGGTAAACAAAACTGTAATATAATTAATTGAAAGTGAGTAGTGGAAATGAGGCAAGAAAAGGAAGCGGAAAAAGGAATATGTTCATGTTAGCATTGCTTGACTGCTTAGACGGTGGGATTTGAAGGATATTATAGGAATTTAGAGTTAAAGAACTAAAATGGCAAAGTAGAGCTTCTAGCAAATTTTCCCTCCATAAGGGTAAATGCAAAAGCTAGTGAAAATGACCAATTTTATCTGAACTCTGGAAACTAACCAAAGGCTTACAGCAACCCATAAAATAATTTTCTTTTCCTTTTTGGTGTTTGCATTACAGAAGCAATGAAGGTCAATTAATGGATAGCTATTCCTTTCTAGCCAAAAGAATGGATTCTACTTCTGGGTGAAGATATTCAATGTGATCTCCCTTAAGAGTTAATCCAGGTGGACTAGCCAATAGACAGACCTTCCTTTAGAACAGATTCACCTCAAACCACACTAAGGAGACAGGAGTAATAACAAGTCCTTTAACTGATAATGGGCTTTCACTCCCCTGAATTCCTGCTCCCTATCAGTTACTAGTACCCACCATGAGGTTCTTTTGGGTCTGCCCACCTTTCTGCTTCCTGACCCAGAAAGACACTACTTTCCCTTTTTCTTCTCTTCTGTCTCTTTCTTTAGGATGCTGGCTGGAGCATAAGTATATTTTTTTCGGGTACTTTGGGCTTCCTTTCTTTAAAGCTCCTCTCACTGTCACATGACTTCTTGTCTACCATATAGCTGACCTTTATAGCAGTTTAACTTGAGCATCATGGCTTTCTTTCCTCTTTTCCATCTTCTTCCTCTGGGCAGCTGATGAGATTCCCAGCTTGCTTATCTGCGGATTTTTTTTTCTTTTAACCTATGATAAAATTGTCCTTGAGCTTCCTTCTGAATCCATTTCTTCTTAAAAGATATTATCTCAGTACGTATCCCTGATTGGCCTGGAACTTGCTATAAAGAGGGGCTGGCCTCAAATTCATAGAGAACTACCTGCCTCTGCCTCCTGAGTGCTTGAATTAAAGGTGTGCGCCATTACGCCCAGCTTTGAGTCTATACTTAAATTTTCTTATTAATGAGACTAAGTGTACCAGCTTTTTTCTTTTGGGCCACCCATCAGCTTCCAAATCATGACACTGAGACTTATTATTAGTTTTGAATGCTAGGCCTAGTTTAGGTATGTTTCTGGCCACCTTTTTAAACTTAACCTTTTGCCTCAGGGCTTATTACCTTTCTTTTTTTCTTTTTTTTTTGGAGGCAGGTTTCTCTGTTTAGTCCTTGCTGTCCTGGAACTCACTTTGTAGATCAGGCTGGCCTCGAACTCAGAGATCTACCTGCCTCTGCCTCCCAAGTGCTGAGATTAAAGGCGTGTACCACCACCGCCCAGCTACCTTTCTTACTTCTGTCTATCTTACTTTCACTGCTTCTCTATGACTGGCTCTCTGCTGTCTGCCTGGCTTCTTGCCCCGGGTATGTCCCTCATTCTCTCCTCCTCTCATTCTTCCTTTTTGTTTTCAAGCCTAGATTTCTCCTATTTATTCTCTCTGCCTGTTAGCCCCAGTTATCCTTTCTCCTGCCTAGCTATTGGCTGTTCAGCTCTTTATTAGACTGATCAGGTGCCTTAGGCAGGCAAGGTGAAACAAGTGCAACACATTTTTACATAATTAAACAAATGCAACATAAATAAAAGTAACACACCTTTACATAGTTAAACAATTATTCTACAGCATAAACAAATGTAACACATCTTTTCCTAGTTAAATGATATTCCACAACAACTAATAACCCAAAGAGGGAATGCTGATTTCCCTGTTAGTCTTGCTGAGTGACATTCCCAAACCAGCATTTAGTTGGTTTTCCAGGAGTTTGTTATTGTTAGGATCTTGTTATATAGTGTGAGATGGTCACATACTCTAGTCTTCTCGCCTTAACTTTCTGAGAATTTCAAATACAGGTTTCTGTCATCATGTCTAAATCTGAGGTCAGCCTGGGTT
Source organism: Neotoma lepida (assembly GCA_001675575.1). NCBI lineage: Eukaryota > Metazoa > Chordata > Mammalia > Rodentia > Cricetidae > Neotoma > Neotoma lepida. Next base: position 81,013 of record LZPO01097479.1, read on the forward strand.
GCGTAACTGGACCATATTGAACAAATCAAACTAGAACAGTGTAAAACCTCAAACCTCAGGCAAGAATTGTAATTTTTGTCTTGCCTGCTGCTTTCTTGGAAGACCATATTTCCAAGCTGTCTATATTTATCTGATATAAAGATTACCTAGTGTGAGAAGCCTTTTCCCTGGGGACATGTATCAAAATAAATTACAAACAATTGCTTACATTCTTGGCAGTTTGAAGCAGTGGATATAAGCTGAATTAAATAATAGACCAATCAAAAAAATCTTGAAAGGAAAATTTGGAGAATGAGATTACTCAAAAATCATAATATATTTCTGGAAATTTAGAAGGCAATCTATATCCTAGTGATGTACTCAGTTGGAAGAGCATGTGACAAGCATACACAAAGCCCTAGATTCAATTCCCAACCCTTCATAAACTGGGCATGGTGATGTCTGTCTGTAATCCCAGAGTTTAGAAGTCTCACCTTCTATGATTCCATACTGTGGAGAAAAAGAAAGTCAGCTACATGCCTGAAGAGATTTGCACACCTGGGGCTATGTACAAGCTCAGGAAAGACCTAGGATGGCCCTAACAGCTCACCTCTGACTGTCCTTGAAACTTTATATCAGCAGAGAAGTTGATTGTGGCACAACAGTAAACTGCTTAGCTAGATGATAATGTGTATTCCAGCACACATGCAGAACTTCTCAGCAAAGACTACCACAGGTTTATTGGTTCCACATCCTCAAGAAAACCTATTTAAGTAGCAACTAATCCAATCAGAGACTTCAGTGGTCTCACATGTCATAAATACAGATGTGGTGGTTAATTTTAGGTATGAAATAGACTGTATTAAAAACTACCTAGAAAACATGCAAATCATTCCTTCTGAGTTTTTTTTAATGTTTCTAAATTTTATTTTGTAGATCAAACTGAGATCTTCAACTATGTTAAGCCAAGCACTCTTCCATGGAGCTATATCCTAGCAGCATTCATAGCAGCCATTGACGAATGGATAAACAAAAAGGTCAGTGATATTGATGCAATAGGATATTATTCGGCCATCAAAACAATGGTATACATCTGCTATAATAGCGTGGACACCATTGAAAACATGTTAAATGAAAGGCTACACATAGATTATGTTAATATAAAACTCTAAAGTAGGGAAATTCACAGAGGACAAAATTATAGTTACTCTGAGGCTGAGAAGTGTGTAGGGATTTATTTAGTGACTGTTTCTTTTGGAGGTGATAGAAATGTTCTAAATTTGACTGTGATGATGTTTGAACATACCCGTGAACATCAGTTATATACTATGAATGGAAAATTGTATGGAATATAAAGCTATCAAAAAGAGATATAAAAGCAGTCCTTCAGACTAAAATGAAAATACAATGGGTAGTAATTTGAGCCCATGTGATAATGTATAGAGAAGCGTGAAAATTCAGCCATCAGTATTTTCTTAACACCATCCTACTTTCAGTGCACTTTAATGGAGGGTCTCATGCTGATGAGATGAGCAAGCTCTGACTCTTTGGGGATTTTGTACAAGAGAGGAAGACACTGAATGCATCTTTTCCCCTGTGATGAGTGCTGAAAGAAAAAGTAAGAAAGAGAAATGCACCTTTATTAGTCCAAGATAGAGCCTATCCCTAAGCAGGTCATGAGTCCTTGACACTCCTATGAGTCTGGATTTGTTGAATTCTCTGGGAACTTACTTTCTCTACCCATGAATTAAGTTCAAGAGATTTTATCCTGGCCTTAATTCAACAGAGGCAAAAGCTTTATTTTTAATAGATGTTATGTATATTAAATGCAAAGGAATAAACTGCTACATTTATTCAGTGGAGTATTCTGCAAGGCATTCTTCATATAATTATTAAAACTAGGTTAAAACATGATTGTTGGGCTGGGGAGATGAATCAGAGATGAAAGAGCTTGCTGTGCAAGCAAGAGGACTGGCATTCAGATCCTCAGAACCCATGCAAATACCAGGTGAGCTTGATGGCCCACTTCTAATTCCAGTCTTGGAAGATGGATATAGGAGATCCCCAGAGCAAGCTGGCTAGGAAGACTAGCCATATCAGTGAGCACTCAATTTGACCAAGAGACCTTGCCTCAAAGTTTAAGGTAGAGAGTGATTGAGGAAGAGTACTAAAGTCAACCTCAAACCTCAGATCATCATATCTCCACATGCAAACATACATATGCACACACACTCATGTATACATGTGGGACCATACACATGCAAACATGCATACACACAAAACACACACACACACACAGGATAAGATGAAAAAGGAAGAAAACCATGTTTGTTATCTTGATAGGTGAAAACAAATAAAGCATAGCACAAAGTTTTGTTTATCTGTTTACAATTCTATATGGTATAGAAAGTTATATAAAATGAAAAAACTAATAGTTATAAAGACATCATTGATCTAAGAATATAGATCTAAAAATGTCTAGAGTCCACAAAGTGAAAAACTAAAAATAGTAAATAAATATAAGATGAAATGTTAATTATAAAATAAAAAAAGTATATTTTTCATAGCAATATGTCTATGTGGGCTACATTTATATATTAAAACAGTTCTAGGTTGATTCCTAAAGTTAAACACATAAAAACGAATAATTTTGTAAAGTTAGTGGTAAAGGAGTTAATAAATATAGACCAAGCAAATACATATTAAACAAAAGAGAGTTTATGATCTTAATAGCAAAAGAATTTCAAGATGAAAGTATAAAGCTAGAAAAAAACACTTCTAATGTTAAGACTTTAAATTGCAATGAGAATATATAGACTAAAATTTAAGCCCAAATTATAGGAGATAGCAAACAATAAGTAGAAACTCATGACCAGTGAGAAAATTGAAATATGCTCTTACTATCCAAAGTGATGAAAAGGCTAGAGAAGGCCTACTCTGTATCTTCAGTTGGTTCCTCCAGATCAGCTTTCGGTTCTTTTCTACTTGCTCTGTTCCTTGGAAAGCCAATCTCTTACTTACTTTATATCTATCATGGTGATTTGAATGAAAATGGCCCCCATAGGCTCATAGGGAGTGGCACTATTAGGAGGTATGTGTGTGGCCTTGTTGGAGGAAGTGTGTCACTGGGGGTGGGCTTTGAGGTTTCAGATGCTCAAGCCAGGCTCAGTGTCATTGTCTTCCTTCTGCTTGCCAAACCAGGTGTAAAACTCTCAGCTACCTCTCCAGAACCATGTCTGCCTGCATTCTGCCTGCTTCCCACCATGATGATAATGGACTAAGCCAGCCCCAGTGAAATGTTTTCCTTTATAAGAGTTGCTGGGGTCATAGTGTCTCCTCACATCAATAGAAACCCTAACTAAGACAACCACTATTCTGAGTTCCCTGCCTCTAGCTTCTTTCCAGGTTCCATCATGGAGGAGCACTACAACTAAAAGAGACAAGATAAGAAGAACAACACAAGGATATTTCTTTCCATTCTCCTTCCTTTCTAAGTTCCCACCACTTGAGTGCATCCCATTACTAAAGCCATAGCTCTTGTCATGTGCTTCTTTTTTGTACATACTATCTATGTCTCGAGGTCTGTAGTCCCCCTGCTTCAGGCTTTAATATGGTAGTGTTCCCAATCTCCTCTCCCAATATTTGAGTTTTCTGCTCTACATCTTAAGCTTTTCCTCTACTCTGCCAGTGCCAGTGTCAATTATCTCTTTATTACTCTCTCTTCTAGCTGCCCAATTTAATTATTCCCATTTTGTTTGAATGATTCAAAAATAAAACCTAAGAAAATAGATCTAATTCATACATCTCAAAGCACAAATGAACCTTATTTTTAAGTAGCCACTAAAGCGATATGAAAAATAAATTCCCTTGTGCTGGTCTGTGAAGAAACACACACACACACACATCCCTTGGTACATAAAACAATGCTTTTTCTTGCACCATCATCAAGCTTTATATTTAAAAAGTTAGGGGCTGGGGAGATGGTCCCAAGGGTAAAGGTGCTTGTTGCCAAGCCTGATGATTTGAATCTGATCCTCAAGCCCCACGTGATGGATAGAACCAACTGCTGCAAGTTATATTCTGGCCTCTAGAGGCACACATTGTGACATGTACTGTCTACACACATATACACAGTACCTCATATATAATACACAAATAAGTAAACAAAAACAGCTAGAAAAATACTTTGTGGAAATCAAAGAAAAATAATGCTGATTTGCTGACTGTCAAATAGAATGAATAAAAGTCAGTCCATACCTAGATATCTTATAATAAATGTATAGAACAACAAAGCAAAAAATGTTAAAGGAATCAAAGAGAAAACAGAACTTACCTGGGACAATTGGTATATTTTTGAGCTATGTATGGTGGTGCATGCCTGTGATTCAGGAGACTAAAGCAGGAGTGCAATAATCTTGAGGATAGCCTGAGCTATATAGAGAGACTCTATCTCAAACAAACAAACAAACAAACAAACAAACAAAAAGCCATGCAAAAATGGACAAGCCAAAGACAGTAAACTTTTGGCCAGTACTGAGCTAAGAACATTATCTCTTCAGAGTTAAGAGAAAAAATAATGTATTAGAATTGTATATCAAATTAAGGCATTCAAGTTCTGTTACAAGCAGGAAAATTTATCATTCACTTAACCTTGCAGAAAGAGAGAATGGATGTCCTTAAGCAATAGTTTAGAAGGTACATGTGGGATATATAAAACAATAGTGGTCAAAGAAATGGCAAGAATGGAAGCGATTCTAAACAATTCATAATGTTAAGGGGGAAAGACTAGATTCATATTGCTATCATTGGGATGTGACCCCCCAGATTTTGTGTGTTGGAAAATTAGTTCCCATTTATATTTTGGTGGTGATTTTTGAAGGTAAGGTCTTTAAGAAGCATGTAAGATTAGATAAGGTCATAAGGGATTACAGTCCTATAATGTAATTGGTGGCTTTATAGAGAAAGGAACAGATACTCAACTTAGGAAGCTCAATCTGTCTGACTCTGTATAACCTTGAGACTCATAAGAGTCCCCAACAATAATAAGGCCCTTACTAGTGTAGCCCCTTCATGTTGTACCTATAGAATCATGAGGTTAATAAACTTTTGTTCTTATTATTTAGTTTCTTTTTAAATTCATTTATTTATCTATTGTTTGAGAATTTCATACATGGATACAGTGGATTTGAATCATATCCAAACCCACTCCTCCCTTCCTACTCTCCTGGACACCCTGCATTTGCCTCCCAACTTAATACCCTCTTGTGTTTTCATTTCTGAGTACAATTAATGTTCCTGTGTGTGAATGTGCGTACAGCTATCCAGTGGAGCTTGGGCAACCTAACAGAGGTCATATCTCTAGAGAAAACTTACTCTCCCTGCCCCAATGGCTATCAAAGGCCACAGCTCCTAAGCTAGGAGTTGGGTTGCATGAGCCCCTCTTTCATTTGTGCTGTAATGTTGGCTGGCATAATCTTGTGAAGATTTTGCACAGGCAGCCACAATTGCTATGAATCAATGAGTGCAACAGCCCCATCATGTCCAAAGGATACTGTTTCAAAGCAGTATTTCCTGATCTCTGGGTCTTATAGTATTTCCACTGCCTCTTCCACAATAATCCCTACATCTTGGAGGAAGGGGTGATATAGATGTCTTACTTTGGCCTGAGCACTTCATAGTCACTTATTCTGTACACCTTGACTAAGTTGAGTCTGTGTTAACCTCTGTCCACTATAATAGAAAGCTTCTGATAAGCACACTTCTTTACAGGTACAAAGATAAGTGTTGAGAAGGCAGTTTGATGTTATGTCCATTTAGTAAAACAACAGTAGCAGGTTTTCCCCAAAGGCATATGACCTCCATAGCTATGGGTACTTGACTAAGTTTACTATACCGGGTATGAATTCCTGCTCATGGAGTGGGCCTTAAATGCAATCAGAAAGCTGTTCATTCCTCCCAAGACCTTAAAGCCATTATTTCACCAGTGTGCATATCTTGTTAGGCTGGTTGTTATTGTAGCTCTCAGATAATTATTTTAGGTTCTTTTCAGACAAGATTCCACTATGACCTCAACCGTACCACCCTCCTACTTTATTCTCCAGAATGCTACCATACAAGCATACTTCACCATACTTGGCAAATTTCATTTACTTAAAAAACTCAATTTGTAATATTAAGTTACAAAAACAAAACTGTATTAAAACAATGTGTTTAAAACAGGAGATCAAGCTTGTCCTGATGGCCCAGTCTTGTAATCCTAGTTACCCATGACGATAAGGCAAAAGGATTGTAATTTCAAGGCCTGCATGGGCAATTTAGTGAGAGAACCTGTATCAAAATAAAAGGTAAAGAGGTGAGTGTGGATGTAGATCAGCACAGAGTGCTTGACCAGCATACACAAGACCCTGAGTTCAATCTCCAATACTGGAATACACAAATGCACACACACACACACACACACACACACACACACACACACACACACACACACATATATATATAATAGTAAATAAATAAGTAAATACAAAAGGAAGATAAAAATCACAAAATATGAAGAAAAGAGAGTCTGAGAACATTTTGTTTCTTAGGCTAAGGATGAAGTTTTTTGTTTTATTTAGAATCTATGTTAAAATCTGATTGCAATACCATGAATACTAAATTATATAGCATTCATCCAGCATTCATGTTTCTATTAGGAAGATTGTAATACTGCTATAAGACACTTAGTAATTAAAGGGAGAATGGAGGCCAGCTCACAGTCTGACCTGTACTTCACAGAATAGGAGATACTACCAGCTATTGTTGGTACTTTAGGTTCTCATTTTCGGCTCCTGTGGAAGAATGATTTTATACATCCTACTTTGCTGACTTGTTCTTAGGTGACTTACAGGAGGTCAAGTTCAGTGCCATGTATATCATTGGAGAATTCATAGTCTAAGCATCTGTTCTCAAAATACAATGAACAAAAATAAAACCTTTTTCTGAAAGAAATGAAAGTCATAAAACAAATTTGGAGAGCCTTGAGACACACACAATACATTGCTGTTCTAGCCTGGGATTGTCTGATGGCAGCTGTCCTTATGGTGGACTTTATTGTCCTATTGTAACACAAATCTTAAAATAGTCTTTTATTAAAAAACCCAGAGCCAGATATTGGGGTAAATGCTGAAAGATTTTGTCAGAGAGACAAAGGAATATGCCACTGCCACATCTCACCTCGTCAACTCCACGAATCCTCTGTTTGAATGCCTCTGAGTCCTCAGCCAAAAAAGCTCTTGAGCTGAAAGGGCTCCAGCCAAAAAGGGCTTAGTTCCTTGTCTCCTCACTCCTTATATACCTTTCTCTTCCCAGCCATTACTTCCTTCCTAGTGCTGGCATTAAAGGCATGTGACTCCCAAGTACTGGGATTAAAGATGTGTGCCACCACTGTCTGGCTCTGTTTCTCTCCTAAGACTGAATCAATCTCATGTAGTCCAGCGTGGCTTTGAACTCATAGAGATCCAAATGAATCTCTGCCTCCCAATTGCTAGGATTAAAGGTGTGTTCCACAACTGCCTGGCCTCTATGTTTAATCTAGTGGCTTGTTCTGTTCTCTGATCTTTAGGCAAATTTTATTAGGATACACAATATATCTCCACACCCTATTGTCTCCCACTGATCTTTCTTATGGCTGACTTAGGCTGCTAAGCTAGTGCCTCATTCAAGACCAAAACATGATGGGTATTGTATAGGGGGAAATTATTAAGGCAACTCCACTTAGTTAACTAAAGGTTTATTTAGGGATTTAGGGCAACTTACAGTAAGTAAAGGGGTAGGTCACAGGGTCCAGGAGAGATGAGGTGCTGTCCAGCGGT
>LZPO01097480.1:10420-31058 GCA_001675575.1 Neotoma lepida
TTCTTACTCTAGCTGCCTCTTCAGCTTGTAAGAACCAACTCAGAACCTCTGGAATCCATGGAAATTCCTCTGTCCTCAAAACCTGCTACTCAGCCAAAAGGAATAAAAGAAATGTTCATGAGTTTAGACATTTATGATGTTCCTTTTCTCGGGGTGAAGTTCTTACTTGCTGGGCTAGGACCAACTATTTCCTTTGGATTTCAGATGTCAAATAATTGGCANGGCAGAAAGAGAAGTGTGGAATCCAGAGGTGCTAAAGTTCTTNGGATAATAAAAAACAGAGACGATGGAAGCCGTTGATGGAGTGAAGATACCACGGTGGAAAAGCATTGGGGGAGGATAGAATTAAGTGGAAACACGGGGCAGAAGAAATTGGAACTGAAAGAACAAGAAAAATAAGGTCCTTGAGATTGTTGTNGATGTTTAAGGATATGCTTCCTTCTTTTAAAAACAGTTTATTGATATGTGTTCATTGTACTTTGTACCGGGTTTCACATAGACAGTTTCTCTTACATACATCACATACTTTGCCCATGTTAAATCTCCATGTCCTCACATTCTCCTCCTCCCCTATCTGTTTCATTCCATCCTCCAATTTCCCTTTTGGTTCCATTGTGTGTATAGGCATGGTTTTATATAGCTATATAAAAAATCTTGGATCTACAAATGAAATTAAACATTGTATTTGTCTCTTATACACATCTAGATGTGTATAAGAGACAGCCTCCACACTGTCCACTGAGGCATGACATGCACTCCATGAGTACTTGCTGATTGGCAGGCAGATGCCTTTGTAGCTATTTTTATGTTGGAGAAGATATGGGGATATTATTCTTTCATTTCCCATATGATGCTTGAGAGAAGGGAGTCACTCACCTTCCGATAGGTTTAGAACTCTTAAGTCGCAGGTCAGCAATCTGAACCTAAAGGCCTGTTCTTGTCCTAGGATCCTCTCCTTGTTCTCTTATACACATCTAGATGTGTATAAGAGACAGGTAACAACATGATTGCCTAGAGAAGGCCTCAATAGTTCCACATCAGTTAATAACTCAAACTAGTGAATGGGTGAGATCTAGATGGGCCTCAACTCCTTGATAGAGAGCTAGAGGAATTAACAGTTGCTGAGGAAAGGAGAACTAGTCTCCCTAAGGAATGAGGCCCCTGATTGGTGATCCAGTACAGAGTGGTTAACCCTAGACACATTTACATACAGGCAATACTTAATGGACTCAGTAGGTTATATGTATATTTATTTATTTATATGTATAACAATGGGTAAAGAAGAGCAGACCAAGAATTTGGGAGGGAGGTTTTAGACATAGGAAGGGCAAGAGGGAAGAGAGGAAGGAAGAATAATAAAATTATATTTTAAATTTTTAAAAAGAAACAAATGTGTGGGGTGGAGTGTTTAACAAACCATTTAAAAATTAAGATTTTGTTCTTATGTCTTGAACATTAAATTATGTTACAGAAGGAGATTAAAGAAAATTTCAGTAGACTACATGGGCTAGGAATGAAAAAATGAAACAGCATCACCAGCAATTCAAACATGAATGCTCAATTTCTGTCCATTGGAGTCAGGTGTGGAAGCACGTATATCCATAATCACAGTGCTNGNGAAGCTGAGGCTGGAAGATTTAGACTTCAAAGTCAGCATGGACTACACAATGAGATATTGTGGCCCTACAAAGACTAAGAAGTTTCTGTCAACCATCTCCAGTTGTGTTTCAAGGCAAACTAAACTTCTACTTGACATGACCTATACCAGTATTTTTCACAGTCATAAGTGGGTTATATTAGGGTATATTGAAATTTTATTTGAAACAATGAACTTTGGGGACATGTTGGAGTTTTACCAGGACAGTGCCTTTTGATATGAAATGAGCAAGGAAGGCAGAGAGCTGGACTGTGACTCAGCATGAGCAAGACATGGAGACAGCACAGAGGAGTGCAAGCATAATGAGGCTTGCCTGCAGGGCACTGCAGAGATTTTTAGCCTTCAGTCTGGATGAGAAGTCATCATGGAATTGAGCAGAGAGGAAATACAATGTCACATCTAGATGAAAAGACTGTTGGCTTGGATTCTTTGAGCATCCATCTGATGAATTGAGACTAGATCATGAAGGTAGAGGAGAGTAGCTGTAGTAGAAGACTACAGACAATCAGAAATCCAGCTGGTGACTGCTCAGGCATTAGGGAGAGAGTGTACAAAAGAAAAAGTAGATAAACATCGACATTGCATAAAGACAAGAAGAGTTATGAAAAAGTACTTGGGGCAGCTGAAGGAAGGGGCAAAATTAAGGACCAATCCAAGGTTTTTGGTCTAAGGAACTAGAAGTTACTGTTAACTTAGAGCAGTAACTTAGAGCAGTTGCTACATATACATATAAATAAATAAACATACATATAACCTACGGTTCTCAGCCTTTTGGGGATCTAATGACCCTTTGATGTGAGTCAAATATCAGACATCTTGCATATCAGATACTTACATTAAGATTCATAACAGTAGCAAAATTACAGTTATGAAGTAGCAATGATAATAATTTTATGGTGGGGGTCACTATGACATAAGGAACTGTAATAAAGGTTCATAGCATTAGGAAGGTTGAGAACCATTACCTTAGAGGAAGAGATTGTCAGTGAAGTCGATTTTTGTTTTAGGTGATAGTCTGGGAAGAGGAGAGGCATTAGTAGTCTAGTTCTGATTCAAATCTCAGATTTGAGAAGTCTACCAGATCTCTTAATGAAAATGTCTAGTTGGCAGCTGGACTTAATGCATCTAGGGTGTAGGGAAGGGGTGTCGGTGTTGATATAAGTAATTTGGGAGACATTCCAATGAAATTGGTAATGCAAGTCTTGAGACTGAGGAAACTCACCGAAGACTCNATTGTAGATAATGAAGACAGAAAACAAGATGGCCGGCTGAGCTCCGAGGCAAGCAAANAGAAGAATGAGGTCAAACAGAAAGAAAAAACTAGCTTGTCCTTCCCTTCCATTTCCTCAGAGAATTTGGCAGGCTGCTGGACATAGGCTAGGTGCCAAATGCTATTACTGTTTGATGTGAACTTGACACCGTAAAGAGTAATTTGCCAGCACGTAGACCAACTAGCCAGAGATTTCAGATGAGTGCCTTCTCCTTTCTGCCTTCTGTTGCTTTACTTTGTTCCTTTCTAACCACCCCTTAACAAGGAAACTGGTCATACTGGAGAAAAATGAGGCTGACTTAGATCTCACATTGTTCTTAAATAATACTTCCTCATATGAAAACCACCACTGTTTAGGTGCTGCTTTCTGTTGCCCCTCATTAGTAAAAACCAAAGATGGTCTGATAAAAGATACCTGACCATAACTCCCCGTGTTGTCCATTCAAAGAAAAGAGTAACATGAAAACAATATAGCTATGGTTTAGCAAGGATGTCTCTAGATTCACAACACCTATTTTCTGTGCTTTTATCTCAATTAATTCTTACCTTTACTAATGATGTAGCTAGTATTAAGACATAATGGACTTCAGGAATGTCTGAGAGAAGGTGGCCTACACAATTTTATGATAGACACTTACAGATANGCTAGGGATTGTTTATGTATATGCTTAATATCTAGTGGGATGGAGGCAAAACAAGAACAGAAAAATTAAGTGGAAAGATGAAAAAAGATTCATAAAAATAGTAAGAACAAGCTTCAACCTTTGTAAAATTTTCTCACTGTGATAAGAGGGTAGGACTTGAGGTAGGGTTTTTATCCATTTTTTAGGTCCTCATGGGGACTAGAAAACCTGAGAAGTCTGTGTCTCCAACTGGGAGCTCATCATCTTGTCTTACTTGGCATATTATGCTCATAATTTTCTTTTTAATTTCCATCAAGATGGTTTATAACCTTTAACTATTTTTTAACACTTACCATCGTTCATATAGCCAATCTTCATCTGACAACCAAGAAGTTTTAACTCTAATTCCTCTATNACAGAATGGATTACAATGCATATGAAGTTTGCCTGAGATCACACAGATAATAAGCAGGGAAGCCATGTTCACTGGAGGTTGGCATAACTCCAGAACCTAAGGTTTGAATATTTATTTCCTATTTCTGAACAACAATCTACACATATGTTTTTAGATCCTGAAGAATTCTTTATTTCTAACAGTTATTTACCATAATAACATGGAGCCATTTTCTCCTGGAAGGTAGAGTGAATTAACTAGGCACCAGGATGGAAGAATTGATCCCAAGGATAAAGTGATGCTGGAAAGAACCTTCCACAAAGGCAGAAATCCTCAAAGTACTCCATAATGTGAGTTAATTCCATTTTCCATAGCTTACTAACTAGCCTCCTAACCCAATGGATTCCTCATCACTATAATGGAAATAGCTTAAATTTTTCACTAATATGTTTTTTCCTGGTTGGTTTCCTTTCTTATATCAACTGCCTGGCTTTTACCATTAGTCCGTACAAAAGTCCTCATCCTAACAAAAGAATCTGAAGCAACTTTGGATCAAATATTAATTTTACTACACATATCTTTCATCATAACCTTTATAGCCATTAAACTAATCCTAATTTACAACCTTTCCTAAGCTACACTAATCTTGACTCTAATTATTGCCCAATCAAGAAGAAGGACTAGACACAGGCTATGTATTTTATTTTATAACCTCGTTGGACCTCTTCTAGTACTTGCAGAATTGATTTATACTAAAAACACTTAGGGACACTGAACTTTNTAATTATACTACATCAACATTACGCATAAACCCTTTGTGGTCATCTACTTTCTGATGACTAGTATGCATATTAGCTTTTATAATAAAAATATCATTAGTCAGCCTTCATTACAATTACCTAAAGCAAATGTACAAACACTGTTGTCAAATCAATGTTCCTAGAAGTTATTCTTCTAAAACTAGACATTTTGGAATAAAATGAATTACTCCTATTCAAAATCCTTTACAGAAATAATGGCATACATTTCTTACTATTATCTTCATGCAGCATACATATTGAGCTCTATTTATTCAAGCCATGTNGATCTCAAATTGTTAATTGTTTATTCACCTGCTAGCCAAAGAGCAGTAGTGATCGTAACTATAGTTATTCAAACAGCATCAGATATACAGGAGCTCCAGCCTGGATAATGGCCCATCATCTACATTGTTTTGCCTCACTGATTATAATCATGAAGGAATTCACAGCAGAATTATACACTGAGTCTGAAGATTACAATTTTAGTCTTAATATCATCATGGTGAGTTTCAGCCAGTCTTACACACCTAGCTCTTTCACCTACTATTAACTTAATCAGTGAATTATTGGTGACATTTCATCAATCAATCATTATACACTTTATTCTGATCAAATCTTCATATGCTTGTTACTGCTCTGTGTTCTTTATACATTAATCACAACACCATAAGGAAAATATATATTACATAAATAATACTAATCCATTATTTACATTTGAAAGTGCTTTAATGTTTAGTTCCATTGAATCTATTGTCCCATAATCCTAAATTCATTAATATGATTTCTATACTATAAATATAGTTTAAATAAATGCTAAGGTTGTAGGCTTAATAATAGAAGTCATGCTTGTTTACCAAGAAAGTGTGTAAGAACTGCTAGTTTAGTTTACATAGCGATCTCCAGGACAGCCAGGGCTACATAAAGAGTCCCTGTCTAAACAAAACAAAAGAAAGAAACAACAACTAGTTCATGCAATCACATATGAAGTTATGGGTTTGTTTGTTTGTTTACTTCTACTTTTAAAGGCCAGTAGTAATCCATTGATTTCTGGAACCNTAAAACTGCTACAACTCCACATACAAGAAACAGATTTGAGGGGCAGGTTCCACGTGAAAAGTAGATGTGGCATTATAATCCCTACAGTGGGGAGGTGGAGACAGGAGGATCTTCCCAGGGGCTTGCTGGGCAGAGAGTCTGCACAATCCACAAGCCCAGGTTCAGTGAGGAACCCTGTCTCAAAACTTAAAGTGGAGAGAGGTTAGAGGGGATATTCAGCATCTACTTCTGGCCTTCACATGGGTGTTCACACACATACACCCACACACAAACATGCACACACACACACACACACACAAATATGCACACACAACATGCACTCACACACAAACATGCACTCACACACAAACATGCACTCACACACAAACATGCACCCATGCACAAATACACACACACACAAATATGCACCCAGGCACAAATATGCACACACACAAATATGCACCCAGGCACAAATATGCACACACACAAATATGTACCCAGGCACAAATATGCACACACAAACATTCACCTTCACACAAACATGTACACACAGAAAGTATATTTGGGATCTCCTATCACTTTAACAATACTTAGAATTTTAACATAATTTCCTCTATCCACTTGCCTATTCACTATATGTAAGAACTTCAATTAAATGAGCATTTATCTTCAGTATATTTCCCATTTTCATGTTTATCTATTCAGGCCACAAAACAATTATCACCAACTAGTAGTCAATTACTGTCCAAACCATAAATATTATCCTTAGTGTTAAACTGTTATTCCTCGGAAATATACCTGTGACATTGTTACTTGATCAATCATAAAGTTTAGTTAATAGCACAGATGCTAATAACCAATTTTCAAAAACACATTTACTTACACACTTTGGTTATTTACCTATATATACATAGTACCTGAGTTGCATGATCTGTATTATCTCATAATAATAGNCTACCCAACGGATTGAAGTTGAGAGNGAAAGTGATCAGAAAGACCAGTGAGGAGGCTGATGGACTAGTTCTGATGGTTTATGCACTAGGATAAAAGCTTGCATGGTACATAGCAGAAAGATAATAATTTAGGGAAAGAGGTATCTTTATGTCTGTAGATAGGAAGTTTCCAAATTTAACACANTTTTAGAAAATCATTTTAATTTTCTATAAGGTTAATTCATTTGAAATCTATAAAACTAAACCTATTTTGACTATGTCATATTTGTAGAGCTGCCTCAGAATCANTCTGGACACGTCACTGGTCTTCCAGGCTGTCATTGTGAAATCTCACCCTACAGGGCTCCGTGTTCCCTGGAAGCTTTAACACCCTCATGGCACAATTAGTGTCAATGTCTCTAAGCTCTTTACACAAATTGGAGATTGCTCCGACATGAATCAATATCTAAAATGTCTCATGGACTGTTTGCACCACAAATTAAAATTAGTATGTTGCTGGAGATGTTAATTTTCTGCATTTGATATGTGGCAGAAAATACACAGGATAAAAAAAAAGGCTTATAATTTGAAAATCTATCATGTCATGTCTAATTGACATGGAGTGCATTTTCCTTGGGGGAAGGGGACAAGGGAAGANAGTACAATTCACATTGGTTTGAAAGGAAAGAGAAGTAAACAAACAAGGCTTGATGGTGCAGAACTCTCAGGTCTAATACTTCCCATTATGAAGGCTAATTTCCAGCCATCATCTGCCTGCATGTAGTGCAGGATGCTGCCTTTGTAACATAGCAACATATCTGCAGAAACAGGCCTTCTTGCTATAGAAGCAGATCAAATCTGCCTTCGCTTGCAGGATGATGTTTTCAGCAACTGATGAATCTGACAGAGAAGATTGATTGTTTGGGAAATAGAAATCTGAGTATTTAGGTCATGTTAAATAAACTCTTTCAAGCTAAAAGATTTGTGGTGAATATATAAGGAAGAAATTAATATGTCCAACATTTTTTGAAGAACCATACANAGAAGAAAATACAAATTTGTTCTGCCTTTAAAAAAAGAAAAAAAATGTTCTTCCTTAGCTTAATATTTTATTTCACATTAATGCTGGCATCATAGCTATGTTTACTTTATTGACAACTGAGATGAAACCATTGTATATGCACATATTGTTCCCAAATGTGCTCAATCTAGTGCAGTAATTTAGTGAATATTCAATTTTCATTCAAAACAGACTCAATTCCACAGAGCAGTTAAGATAAATGCACATTTCAAGGTTTCTCTTTATCCTTTCAGTGCAGGTGAGGGCAGTACAATAGAGCCCTTCTTTTGAATCCAAACCTCTTGAAGCATGTCTATGTAGATAATTGTAGCATTATTTATTTATTTTTTTTGAAAGACAGAAGCCTAGGAGTCATCTCTTCCTTCTTCAACACTAACATGCTCTTGCTCAACTGGGGACCATTTGACTTCAGGAACAGACAACAGTGACACTCTACTCAACAGTTCTTTCTAGCCTTTCTTCCTTCATGCCAAGAAAATTCCATTTTTGTTCATGGTCCAAGTGACCCTGTGCTTTGAAAAAGATGGATGTCACTCATCTGTCCTGTGGCAGCATGGGCGGGGGAGAATTGCCCTTCCCACCCCTTCTACCCCTCTTACCCCCACCCATCAATGACTGAGGCAGGTGTGAAAACTGGCCCTGATGTCACAAGAGCNAAGAGCTGTCCCTGTCCCCTACCAGCTGCAACATTTGGGAGAGCAGGCCCTGAACCTCACCTGGGTAACACAATAGAGCTAACTTTGTTGGTGGAGGTAGAGGTGAACCAGCCCTGAAGTTGTAAGCCTCAGAGAGCCGTCCCCATTACTGGTTTGTCATGTGGTGGTGTAAGAGGGTGAGAAATGCTACCCCTTACCCCTTGCCCTTTACTGCCTGCAACAAACGACCCTCTCCCTTAACAGTTGCAGCACTTAGGAAACTAGCACTCAGAGCTTCCCAGTGGTCTGAGGTGAGGGTGACCCAGCCCCGATGTTATGAGCAAGAGAGAACTGTCCTTATTACTCATCTGACATGCTGCAGCATGGGTGGAGGACAGATGCCCCCCTCCCTCTGCCACCCACACCTCCTACCCATCAATGCCTGAGACAGGTGAAGGAGCTCGCCCTGGGATCATAAGAGCAAGAGGCCTGTCGCTATCCCTCACCAGCTGCAGCACTCCAGAGAGAGGCCCCTGTGCCTCTCCTGAGCAACACAATAGAGCTGGCCCTGATGGTGTAGGTGTGGGAGAGCGACCCTAAGAGCAGGAAAGCAGGAGAACTGGCTCTACTCCTGCTCATTGCTTCAAGAGGTGAGTTAGCCTGGGCAATGCTGGTGAACTCACCCTGGTGGTGAGGACAGGGGAGAACTGGAATTGTCAAGTGGACCAACCCTGCAGCTGCCTAGGCCCAGAACCAGGGTTATGATTTGGCCTGCCCCAACATCCACCCCATCCATGATTTGCTGGAGCACATGAAAGGACTTGACCCGAAGANCCAAAGCTGCAGGATCTCCACAACACAGGGAACAACAGGATATCCAAGAAGAGCCCTAGTGAGGGCCCAGCGTTGATAATGTAGTAGAAACCAGAGNCCTCGAACTGGACCAAAGACTCTTTGCAATGAACACTTGCAAGTAAAGATATATGGATGAAAGAAAGGGTTTACTATGTGACTCACTGTGTCACACTATAGCTTCCATGATGAGATTTTTAATTTTTCCCTTTTTTCACTTAAATGTTGTTTTATTGGTGGGGGGCAGAGGATGGATGTGAAGGGACAGGGAAATGAATGGAACCAAGATACATGATGTAAAAGACACATAGACTAAATAAAAATAAATAAAGAAAAAAAAAGATTGCATGAATCTTGATTACAATTTTACATTCCCCCTTGGGAGCGACTGGTTTAGGAATAGGCGTAGGATACAACCCTGTCCAATCAAATGAGGAAATGTCTGTTTGTAAGGAGTATATCCCCATTAAATTATTCTCTATTTTAGATCTGCATTGCTGTGTGAGCATGAGACACTATATATACAAAGGCCACCCTGGAATTAGGAAGAAAGTAAGCAGAGAGAAGAAGTAGGCAGAAGGAAAAATTCATGTGATAATGAAGATACTAATTGAACCATGCAAAGAAGGTCTATATCACATACATTTTTTTAATCTGATAGATTTTTTTATTGCCTGATCATTTCAATGGGATCTCTTGTGTGCAATGGAGAGCATCTCAAGAAATTCCTGACCATCTCCCCTCAGGCTTCTCTTGATTTCTCTTATACTATAACCTTACATCACCTCACATTCCTTCTTTAGATGTTTGCAGCACCCTCCTTTTCTTTATCTCTCGGGGTGTTGCTTCTCCCTACTCCTTCCAGCATATAGCACATAGCAATATGTACCATTTTTCTTCATTTCAAACTTGCCCAGGACTCTGTAGTCTCAGTCTCTTGACCTAGTGTACCCCTCCTTGCAGTGTGTCATATGCTTATGAAAATACCCGTGAATCCCCCAAGTGTGGTGTGCAGCCTATCATAGATACCTGTCCTCTTCTTTGTTGAAATGGCTCATCAGGCCCCCATAGCCATTATTCCTTCTTGCCCCATNATTTTCCTCTCCTATTAAGGCTAGTTATTGCTTACTTCACACTTCTATTGTACACTGAGCACCCATTCTTGCAATTGTCATACTGTACTGAGATTTTTTTTTTATCTGTATGGCTGGCTACTGACCTGTGACTTCTTGAAGAGCATCTGTTAGGTTATTGTCATACCTGGTGTAGATCTTAGTCAATTTTTCAACACGTGGCTATGGAGTCAAGGAAAAAGAGAAGGCATGAAGAAATGAAAGACAGAGGGAGACAAGAGGAAGAGGAAGGATAAAGAGAATTTGTGTATGAAACCCACTTTCAAGGGGGAAAGTTTGAGCACATTAATGCACTCTAGATGCTGCTATCCAGGACTGGGGGGCATCAGGATGACAGTAACATTGCAGTCTACCAACTGTTATCATTTGTTGAGCCTTTTATAAACACCAAACTAAATATTATCTATGATATATTTCAATTCACTTTTTAAAAAATATGTGTGCAGTATGTGCAGATGAATACAGGTGTCCATAGAGGCAGAGACTAGAGGCAATGGGTCTTTCTGGAGCTGGAGTTATAGTGAGTCACCTGACATGGGTGCTGAGACTCCAACTTGAGTCCTCAGTGAGATCAGCAAGCTCTCTTAACTGCTGAAACATCTCTCTAGCCTTCTCACTTACATGCAGATGATAATATTGCTCTCATGTTACAGACAAAACTGAGGCCATCTGATTCTGAAACTCAGAAACAAGCACTCCTTCAGCTATCTGTAAACACAGTGGCCACCTATTTGACTTAGGGAGGTGTTCTATATAAGAAGTAGAAGGGAAGTATGAACTTGGGGGTTTGGGCTGATGATGTGTCTGTGGCCAACTATCTCCATTAAAACACCCCTATGAAGGGATTGACACCTGTGTTCACATAGCAGCTGTGGGTCCTTTATTCCTCTGGATCAGCATCCCCTATATTTTCCCCTCAAAGTTTATGATTTCATTGCATTCTCCCACTACTGTCACTATTTATATGTATTTCCAAACGCCAGTCATTCAGTGACATTCATTTTTTGTAGCTCCCTCTTTNTCCTCACTGTTCAGAACACATGAATTCAGAGCACGTTCTTTATGTCTCACTCAGTGGAAATTTGAATACACTAGGGCTGAGAAGGTCTTTACAAAGGCAAGTAAAAGTCAAGGATCCATTCAAATGGTTTTGAGCAACATGGTCTTTTGAAAAATGGTGACTATATTCCTTTTTACCAGGCATTTTCCATTAGGCACATTCATCTTGTTGACATCATCAGTATTTCTTCCCTTGAAGTGATCGTCATGTTTTCTAAATGCCCAGCATTATGTCCCTTCTTCCTGATCAGTCCTTGAGTTTCTATCAAGGGTTTAACTAATTCCTATGGCTGTAGTGGTGTGATAGATCTCAGGTACTGTCATCAATGGAGCAAACCTGGGAAGTTCCAGGGACCAGTCGGGGAATTCTTCATCTAATTGCACTGGTTTGAGCCTGCAGACAGACGAGTAACTATAACCAAGCAGATGTCCACTTCCACAAAACCCAAACAGCTCTTGAATTCTGGGTTCTAGAATTCTAGAATTCTTGAATTCTAGAGAGACAGAAGAAGAATGATGGCAGTCCTTGGCTGTAGGTGGCAGCTTCCAGGCTAGTCGGCTTTTAGAACCCATGTCTGTGCTTCCTACTTCATGCCCATTTCCATGTATAAGTCCTTAACTTCAACTCAGTAATCTCTTCTTCCCTCTCTCTCTCATCCCAGGCCACTCCTCCTCTTACCTTCTCTCTTTCTCTTCCTCTTCCTTTTCCTCCTCCCCCTCTTAGTCTCCCTTTTTCTCTCTTTCTCTTTTCCCTTAAGTAAACTTGAAGAATTTTCTTTTGCTCTTCATTTCTTACCTACAAAATATTTGGAAGTCACAGATTAAACAAAAAGGTTTACCATCTTTCTGGGTAGTTGTCTAAAATTATTTTAATGTTATTTAAAGCACCAAAATAGTCCAAAAGTTGTAAGAATGCTGTTCAAAGTATTAAATTAGAACATTATTTTCCAAAGGCATGAAATGCCATTCATCCATTTCTTTAGGTATTATTTTTCTGACTCAAACTCACCAATTCCATATGGTTTATGTACAAGCTAATGTACTATTAAAAATTATGTTATTAATTTGGGTACAAGATAGGAGGAGTCCATGTGGCTTTTTATCCCCATGCCCTTTTCTCCTCTATCTTCCACTCCAGTATAAACTATTGAATCTGTCTTACTGTATTTCTTACTGCTTCAGTTTTGTGTTTTGAAGATTTAAACAACCAACCCAACAGTTTAGTAGATTATACTTCTCTAAACCAATAAAACTTTGTTCTTTTTAAAAATCTAATGTCTAAAATATTTGTAGCCATATTTCATGCANTTTTCCTATTTAATGCTATGCAACTGAACAGCACACATAATACATTTTGTAGACATTTTTGTCTCTATGCTTCAGCTTTATCACAAAGACCTATAGCTCCATTCTCCCTGCCTGTTTTCTGTGTCTATTTATAAGCTAAAGACATTGCTTTTTTTCCCCATTAACTCTTATGAGCAGCCAAGCCAAGACACTTTCTGATTCCCATGTGCTATGTGTGCACTGTTCCTACAGACCTTAATGAACGATGGAAAGCAATATTTGCATTCATGTTTTATGTTGTCTACTGTTCTACAAGCTTCTCATTAANTGGGCAAAGAATGGGCCTTTGTTGCAATACCAATGTACCTGACAGTTATGCATTTAGGGGATGCCTTGTCTGTNTCAGGCATAGCTCTAGGCAGTACATTAATAAAAGTGGGCTTATCAGTTCCAGCTACTAACATAACCCACAAGTGAAATAAAGAGGGTCTGAGACAGATGACACATAGTAGCTTCAT
The DNA here is from genome assembly GCA_001675575.1 of Neotoma lepida. NCBI lineage: Eukaryota > Metazoa > Chordata > Mammalia > Rodentia > Cricetidae > Neotoma > Neotoma lepida. The sequence continues at coordinate 23,697 of LZPO01097480.1, forward strand.
CTTTTAAAAATATTTGTAACTTGCAGTCAAGCAATACAATGACACTCATTTACACCAAACAAAATAAGAGAAAAATGGAGAGAAAAGAAATATGAAGGATAGAGAAATCTTACAGGANGGAATTGATTCTCCAGAGAAGAAGAGGGTAAGCCCTACAGNNAAGTAAAGATGCTGGTAAATAATAATGCACAGGAAGGAAAGGGATGTTCAAAGACCTACTTCCCAATTANATNATAATGGGTGACAAAGCAGTGCCTCAGATAAGGAAGAGACAGAGAGCAGCTCTCTCCAGTTTTACATCTTACTTTTGGTGTGATGGTTTATTTAGCTGATTGTTTCAGGTATACAGTTCTCTGAAGTCAAGTGTAAAGCCCGAAGAATTGATCAAAAGAAAGCAGTCACTCTGGGCTTTCTAAACTCTACCATGAATGATTGACTGAATGGTTAATCAGGGTGGACTCTACTTAACTATAAGGCTTTCAAAGAATATTATGGGGCAGGAAGCTAACCCAGTTTGGTAAAGTGATGGCTGAGAATGTGTGCTTAGCATGTNCAAGGCTCCCTAACACCTTAAAATAAAATTTAATGAGGTTGTAAGTCACTCTCATCATGGGTCCTGGAAGGTGGACCTATGAGGACCACTCCCTCAGCTTCATGAACATTGACACTCTCCTTGTACCTAGAAGTAAGCAGCAATGAAGCAATGTATGTTTTTGTTTTGTTTTGTTTTTTTCCTGAGAACTCAGCTGTCTACTGGAAGCCAGTAAGCCTGAGGTAATCGCTCTTTCACCTGAAATGTCAAATTTAATTGTTCCCTAATTAGAGGTAATGTATCCCTGTCTTAGTGAGGCTACCATCTTTATTTCCAGCTGATCAATAGTGACACCTACTGGCTCAGGAAGAGAGACCTTTGCTTGTCTACAGTGACTGCAAAGGCACACTAGGGAGGAGTGACAATGATTGGCTCATCAATTCAGGAAAGCAAAAAATGGAGCAATTTAGCAAGCCAAATAATGTGTAAAAAAATTCCCAAGATGTTGGTAAAAGTGAATCATTAAGATGTCAACATGGTGACCATGCAAAAACATGACCTTAGACTTGGGTCATCACTGGAGGGAAAGCAAATATATCCTACTCTGTCTGGATCTCCTCTCCTTATTCCTGGATTAGAATACCCAATTTCTAATCTGTATTCCTGCCTTTAATCTCCTTCAGTTCCAATCTATCCTTCAAAGCACCTAGAATAATTTGTCATATCGTTCCCAGGCTTGTACACATGATTTATGAGGGTGGATGTGAGCATTATGATGCATGGTCTCATTTTAACANCCACTCAAATCNTGGGGCAGGGCCCCAAAAGCCAAATATAATGAATCACCATCACATGAGTTCTGATAGCAGAGAAGCAAGTACCAAGAATCTGAGCTGACATGTTCCATAGTATAATAGTATAACAAGTGCTGCGTGTGTGTGTGTGTGTGTGTGTGTGTGTGTGTGTGTTGTCAGACATGTGGAGGTGATTCACTTTCAGCCTCCTGGGCTCTTTTTAGTGTCCCCCTCTTCACTGCTACTCCTAGAGCCTCATGCTGGCCTGATTCCCAAGGCTGGCCAGTATNCCTGCTTACACTGACTCTGTGGTTTGTTGTAGCTGGGGAGGAGACACCCATGCTTCAAAGTTCCTGTTCCGACATCCACCCTCATTTCCCTTTCATTCAATAACTTCTCTCAATGCATCTTTGGGAAAATATCAAACTTAAGCTAAGGGATCAATAGCTCATAAGTAATTTTGCGTTTTTAATGAGAACACCTTGGCAAAGCAATTACTGAACCCAGAGTAATGTATCTTTAATACTCAAATGTGCTCTGTGCTACGGAACAAGGCGGCATTTGAGNAGAGGTGAGTAAGGCCCCCTGGATGCACTAGACATGAATTCACACAAATAAGAATAATAATGAGCCATTTATATTTGTCGGGCACTCACATGTTTAAGGCATAAGTACTATTCATTTTAGTTATAGAGGTCTCACAGCAATNGTCATATGTTAAAAAAGATTAAGATGAGTTTCTAGATACAATGATAAGGACATAGAAATAACTTGCCTATGGTCACTTGGCAAATAACTGCTCAGTCTGGAACCTCATCCAGGGTCTTTCAAACTGAGAATCTGCCATTCTCTTCTATACATTTGTCCCCAAGGCTGGCCCAGGTCCTCAATGATGTCTAGCTGCTTAGACTAAGACACAAATAAATGTTCTTCACCCACAACAGTCCAAAGGAAAAAAATTACACAGAAGAGCCAGGTGAACTCTAAAGCACAGTACAACTGCCAAGTGCTGTTATGAGAAGAATGTGGCATCACGCTGGAGTTCCCCACAGTTCTGTATAACAAATGGAATGAGAGGATGGATTTTCTCCACAAGTCACATGACTTCCTTTTGAGTTTTGCTTATGAAAGAGTACTCATCTCTTGCAGCTCTGGAGATCAGTCAAGCACAGCTCCTTGGCATTTGGTGTTACCATCTTTGTGTGAATCNTGTATCTTCAGAGTGCCACAGTCTTTCTATGAAAGANAATTCATTAAATGATGCATTGNCTACCTACTTCCAACAGCACAGTTGTATCAGAAGTTGTACTTTGAGAGAGTCACTCCTGTTTCACATCCCTTCTCTCTCCTCTCTCCACTCAACACATTCTCTCTGTTCTTCATTAACATGCAAATACTTTTTCTGTTTTTACAAGTAAAGCAATTATAAATATTTCTTTTATTTTTCTACTTCAAGCACAATAGTAACATACACTGTTCTTAGGGGTGATCTTTTTCACTAAAGTTCATTCCTGCCTATCTGTCTGAATGTCATCAATGTATTCCATTTTTTTTTAAGTGTATCTGGGTAACATGCTGAAAAATAANAAAAGACCAGTACTTATTTCTGAGTGCTATGTATGAGTGACCACATACTGATGACAAAAGACAGAGACATCATGAAGAATATGTACACCAATCACATTTCTTGGGGTTGACAGGAGCAGGACAACTCTTCCTATGAAGTCAACAGCAGCTATCCACAGCTACGCCCCATTCCAAAGGCAGGTGAGTTTCTTGCCAATGCCAGTGCAACTTCTATTTGCATTTTCTCAGCTCCCTTGATTTACATTTAGATTCAAGCCAAGAAGCAAACACTGTGTTAATTGATGCATTTTCCTATGGAAACTAATTATAGCCCCATGCTGTCAAAACAAGATAACTTGTTAATGATACTTTATCTGACAAAATAGAAGTAAAGCTACTGTGCTGTGAAAGAGGATGCTGGGATTGTGCAGCAAAAACCATTTTAACTACAATTATACAAATGAAGGGAACTGCTGTGGAGAATGCTGCCTGCTTCACCCTGCCCATCTGGCTCTTTGGAGGTGGAGACAACAGNGTGGGGAGGGAGGGTCTTCCTCAGGTTTCCTTATTCTAGATGAGAATGCTGTGAATGACAGGCTCATGGTCTGCCTCTCAGAATCCCTCTGCATCCCGTAGATGTGCATGCAGCCAGAATTATTTGAAGACATTCATTCATTTGTTTGTCAGTATTTACTGTATGTTTATTATATCCCAGACCACAATTCTAGATGCTGGGATCACAGCTGGTGAGGGGGGAGTCAGAGAGAGAGAGAGAGAGAGAGAGAGAGAGAGAGAGAGAGAGAGAGAGAGAGAGAGAAAACAAAACAATCCAGCAACAAAAACCTTCCCATGAATTTATATTCTATGGAAGTAGATGCACAATAAATAAGGAAAATATGTCAGGTGACAATAATGTCTATACAGAAATAGGAGAGTTAATTAGAAGATAAGATGCTAAATATAGTGAGTAGGACAGGGCTCACTGGGAAGGGGGCATCTGGGCAAGGACCCAAAGGATGTGAAGAAATTCTTTAGGCTTGTATGGGAAGAGGGAAACTCAGCTGGGCTGAAGTTGAGATTTATCCAGAAAGCTTTGTGGAACCAAATGAGCTGTGAATAGATCCTCATGTTTGCTACGATCCATTTCCCAACTTTCGGGCATTTAACAGATGAACTCTGTGCACAGCAAAAGGCCTTGAGGATTCATTGTGTATTCTGGTTGTTTCATGTCTTAGGAGTGCTGGTGGCTAAATACTACAGTAGCACATTTGCACTAAGAACCAACAAGTGCAAATGAGTTGGGCAGAGCATCCTTATATCTAACATAAGGAGGCAGAAAGGGAGGTGGCTAGAGCAGAGAAAAGATACAGGTTGTTGGAGAGGAAATGGATGAGAATTCAGGGGCACAGCAGATTCTGGAGAACTAGGTGTGATAATAATCCTGAGAAATATAAACCACTGGAGGATCTGAACAAGGGAGGCATATGTTTTTTTTATATACTTACTCATGCTTTGGAAAGATCCTCAGTTTGATGTTTGGAGAATACACTAGGAAGCACAGATAGAAGCAGGGGTCTAGTTTGGAAGCTGTTGTATTTACACAGGTGCCTAGTGATGGAGGCTGGAATAATTGCCTGGGCTTCCATTGCAGATTTCCACAAATGGTGGCTTCAACATTTTACCCTTAGAGAACTCTGGAGGATAGAATCCCAGATTCAAGGTATGAGCAANGATGTGTTACCTCTGAAGACTCTAGGGAAAAAAAAATCCCCTCTTGTCTTTTCCCACTTTCCAGGCATGTTGCACATAAATACAGGTGGAGAGCAGACAAGGCCTTTAAGTGAGAATCAAGTAAAAATCCCATATCNATTTTCCCTGTTTGGTAGATTTCCTTCATGACCTATACTTTTCTTGCTATGTCTTGTTTTTCTAGCTTCAAATAGGTAACATACTTCTTTCTGCTTCCCTTTCAAAAACACAGCACAATTAGAAACAAGNATATATTTGGTAGTTCTACTTTAAGCCTTTTGAGAAACCTCCATCCTGATCTCCACAGGGACTGCACCAGTTCACATTCTCACCATTGGTGAACACNGCTCCTCTTCCTCCACATCCCTGCCANCATTCGCTGCCACTTATTTTCCTGATGATAGTTTCTCANTGGGGCCAGATAGAACACAGAGTAGTTTAAATTTGCACTTCCCTGATGGCCAAGGATGTCNAACATTTTNAAAAATACCTATTGGCCATTTATATTTGTTCTTTTGAGAATTTAGTTTGTGCGTAAGTGAATATCTGTGAGGAGGTGTCATGAGACTAGGAAAGGGCCCGTGAGAAGAGAAGAGATTGTAAGGGGAGAAGTGATTGCAACAGACTACCCATGACATGAAGAAAGAAGGGAAACTGTGAGAGGAAGCAGATCTGATCAACAAGAGGCACACCAGGGGACAAGAGGACAGAGGGAGATGATAAGAAGAAAGTAAGTATGAAAATGACAAGGCCGGGCAGTGGTGGCGCACGCCTTTAATCCCAGCGCTCGGGAGGCAGAGGCAGGCAGATCTCTGTGAGTTTCAGGCCAGCCTGGTCTACAGAGCAAGTTCCAGGACAGCCTTGAAAATAATGACTTCTCTTAGGACATGCTTCATAGATAGGTTGTGGATAAGTGTGAAGACTGTAGTTTGGATCCCCAGCACCCAGAGAAAAAGCCAGACATGGCAGTGCATGCCTGAAATCCAGTGCAGGAAGGGGGAGCCAGGAGATCCCAGGGCCTTGCTGGTCAGTATAGACAAGTAAGTGAGCAGGAGGTGCAATTAGAGACTCTGAAAATAAGGTGAACAGTGGTAGAGAAGGATACCCAGTGTTGTCATATGGCCACCATAGGTATACACATGGGTGGGTACTCCTGTGTATGTGTGCATGCTTATACACACACACATAAACACACACACACACACACACACACACACACACACACACACTCGGATAAACATTATAACTTAAAGAACTAATTTAAAAAAAACCTATATTCTCGCCTTCTTCCCCTAATACTGTCACGTATTCCTTCCCTTTACTTACTTCATCTTTCCACGAGATGGAAATCAATCTACTAAATATTAAATGAGGCAAATTATGGCATCAGAAAAATAGACAAAACTTTCTAGCAACGAAACTTCTAAGTAGGGATGCTTTAAAAAGTGCAAGCTATTTTTGGCAATCCACAAATATAGATGCCTTGTGTAGCACCTTAGTCTCTCTTGCAAATGAATAACATTGATGTTAAGAAGAGAAAAGAAATTGTCCTAAGGTACTGGGATGCAAGAAGACAATGGATACCTTTAGACAGGCACCTGATTCCCTATGTTTTCATTAAGAGATTGAGAATGCAGGGCCAGAGGTCTCTCAACAGTGGGTAACTACATAGAAATATGTTTGTTCTCCTTTATGTGGGCCAATTGTATATGTCCTTTGGTTCATTCTGACCTGGTTACTTAGAATGAGGCAAGTGGTTATATTTATTACATTGTTTTGAATTTGGCCATCAATCTCTGTGGTGGTTTGAATGAAAATGACCCCCATAGCCCCAAAAGGAGTGGTACTATTAGGAGGTGTGGTCTTGTTGCAGTAGATATGGCCTTGTTGGAAGAAATGTATCACTGGAGGTGGACTTTGAGGTTTCAGAAGCTCCAGCCAGGCCCAGCAGCTCACTCTCTCTTNCTGCTGCCTGCTGATCCAGATGTAGAACTCCTTCTCCAGTACCATGTCTCTCTATGTGCCACCATTTTCCCTGCCATGATGATAATGGACTAAATCTCTGAATCTGTAAGCCAGCATCAATTAAATGTTTTCTTTTATAAGAATAGCCTTGGTCATGGTGTCTCTTCACAGTAATAGAAATCCCAACTAAGACAAGCTCTGCATGTTGGCTAGGTAAGCAGAAACAATGTCTCCATTAGAGCCACTCGTGGATGGTCTGTTAGCCACAGAAAAGACTTAGTCATCTTGGAATCCTAAGTGCTTGTCTTAAGTAGGAGTTCCATGTATATTTTTGCAACTGAACTAGGAGACATGATTTCCAGCTTTTCTTTGTGCTGGTACATATTAATCCATAAGGAGCTTTTGTATACCCCTGCCATTTGCTCATCTGCAGAGCTCCGGAACAACGTTGTCAGCAAGGAAGGTCAATGGATGTACAGATGATCCCATCCACAAGGAATTCATTACCTGATGAGAAAGAGACAGCACATATTGGGGGAAAGAAGATGGGGTGAGTGGGGTTGTGGTGTTGCATGCCTTTAATCTCAGCCCTTGGGAGGCAAAGGCAGGTGGATCTCTGTAAGTTTAAGTCCAGCCTGGTTTACAAAGCAAGTTCCAAGACAGCCAGGCTATATATAGAAACTTGGTCTTGAAAAACAAAAAGGAAGAAGAAGAAGAAGAAGAAGAAGAAGAAGAAGAAGAAGAAGAAGAAGAAGA